>CM033644.1:18198258-18247607 GCA_019512145.1 Engystomops pustulosus
TTGTCATACACTGCATTTGTATATGGATGTGTATACAGAGGTATTTCTTAATCACTGATTAGGACCAGCCACTGGACACTCATGTTCAAAATTAGCAAAGAATATAATAAAAATTAATATAGAACTTATACAGAAACTTTTGCATCATTATTAACTCAGCTCCCTGCTCTATAACATGCTGCCTGCAGATTAGACTGATATTTCAATTTGACAGGTTCCCTTTAAAGTCATTTGAATGAGCCAATACTATTTTTTTTTTCAGCACTGTTTTAATAGTTACTAATTTTCACGGATAATGAATGAAAGGGAATAAAGATTGTCTCATTAAAAGGCTGTGAAGACAGGTAATTGTTGAAAGTTAATTAAGGAAGAAAAAGTGAAAGCAGCCTAAGAATAAAAAAGAACAGTACAATCTGACTCTTCGGTAGCAGTTTGTGCCAAGCAAAAATTCACACTTATGGATGAATGGCTCGAGTGGCTTACTGAGTAATGACTAAGAATGTTCAGAAGACTTTGGGGCAAAAGAAATAAAGATTATTGTTACATATTTTTAGAAGGGAACAAGTTCCATAATCAGGGCTGCCATCAGGGAGGTTAAGTGTGGCTCCGTTCACGGGCCCAGACAGGAGAGGGCACCCACGAGTCCAATTCAAATTCCCCCCTCGTCGATCACTTTTGCAGAGGAGGGATCCAACCGGGAAGAACCCGGGTCCCGGAGCGGATCCCACCTTGGTTTGGCAGAGGAGCTCAATGCTCCATTGATCTACATTATCTCACAGTGTGCAGCCTGTGAAATGGAGAAGCTGCTGGGTGGGTGGCATCTAATGGCACATCCTGTGAAATGGAGAAGCTGCTGGGTGGGTGGCATCTAATGGCACATCCACCTGAGCCAGGTGCTGTCCTGCGCAGGAGGACGCAGCGGCTTCATGTTTCAGAGCAAAATGGCTGGAAGAGAAGGAACAAGTACAGTGATGTCACAGTACAGGGATAATACACATAGTGATGTCACAGGTCGGATCGTCGTACAGGTCCCCTGGCAGTCGTCCGTATTCATGAGAGGGCTGGCCAACACACCCCCTCCCCGCCCCTGTCAGTCAGGGACCTGTAAGCATCGCCGGCAGCAGCGCCTGTATTGTGCAATCGCTGCCGGCTCTATCCGATGAGGCGAGCTGACAGCGGCTGCAGAGGGGCTTATTCACAGTGCTGGTTGAATGTTTGACCTTTTGTCTCACTCATATTTAACTCTCATGCTGTCCATTTCCAGGATGTTGGTAATTCACTGTACTTTACCCCTAGGATATAATACTCAGCTGTAGGAGTTATAAAAGCTGTCTGCAATTAAGATTTATTGTTAATTCTGGTTCTAATGACAACCCAACATTTTTAAAATCCAATTGTCACAGAGACCCCCCAAAAAAATCTGTCTGGGGTTACAATTATAAAACTATACAGTTCTGACTTACATAAAAATTAAACTTAAGAACAAACCTAATGAACCTATCTTGTACATAACCCGGGGAATAAATACCAAAAAGCAATATAGAGGATCTGAGTGATCAATCACTATCAAAAGACAAAATGCCATATAGCTATGGAATACATTTAAACTTTATTTATATAACAAATTGACACTCCAAAATTAGATAAAAACATGATAAAAAAAAACCACAGAAACAACAACACAACAGGGTGGTGGTCCCCAGTAAAAGACATTACATTCCACAGTGGGATATCAACAAACCAGGCACATAAGGAAAGTCACATAAGGGGTATTAGAAATGTTACCAAAGCCCAAACAGGGCATAATCTAGCCCACACGTGCCTACCAGTAAAATTTAAGTCACCTGACCACCACCACAGCACCCCGACGCACGTTTCGCCGTCGCTTCCTTGACTGCAGAGGGTATCTTTATTGGTATTCATAACCCGGGGAATGCCTGTACTACAAACTATGGTACATTTGCCGATAATGTCATATCATCTTCTGGACCTTCATCATAACTCTCCAAACCCAGAATTTCATGTTAAATTTTTGGTGACTCCATTTCTTTAAGAATCTTTGGCTGTAATCTCTCACGCTTACTAATAACACTTTCCATATAATAAGCCCTTATGGCCCAGGTAGCTGCTTGTACAAATATGTGGGGGGGCACTGTAACCTGGCAACTATATGGCTACTATGAAGGGTCCATTGCCATGGCTATTATTGGGGGAGCACAGTGACTTGGCTACTATGTGGAAGGGCACTGTGGCTTAGCTACTATGGGGGGAGCACTGTAACTTGACTACTATGGCGGGAGCAATATGATTTGGCTACTGTGTTTAACACTGTCACTATTTAGGGCACTTTGATAATTAATTGCTGTGGGGAGAACTATCACTATATTAGTTACTGTATGGTCCCTGTGACTATATTGGCTACTGTGGGGGCACTGTTATTATATTCGCTACTGTGGGAGCCTTATGTCTATATTCGCTATTTTGGAGGCACTCTTACTATTGGGTACTATGGGGAAACTCTTACTATACTAGTCACTTTGAGAACTGTGTTCATGCATTGACTTCTGTAGGGGCATTGTCACTTTATTGGCTACTGTGGTGGCACAATAACTCTATTAGCTACTTTGTGGGCATCGTTACTCTATTGCATACTGTGGTGGCACCATCAATTTATTGTTTACTCAGAGGACACCACTACTTTCCTGCCTACTGTGGGGGCACCGTTACTATATTGGCTACAGTACCGCAGGGCATAATAGTGGGAGCAGCAGAACAGTATTAAGTTTGTGCTAAAAGGTAAATCTGCAGAGATGAATTGTTGCTGGGAAAAAGAAAACTCAGCAAGGACCTGACTCATCCACTATATGGGACTGTGTAAAATATTATGGGGCACATTTACTTACCCGGGCACTGGAGTTTACTGAAAGTGCATTGTCCATGTATAATACTGTGTGCGGTGATTCACTAAGATTGTGCGCCTAAAAATCGTGAATATATCCCTTCCCCGCTCAGGTCCTCTTTCTTGAGTTGTATCTTGAACATAGGGATTGCGGCACTGTTTCAAAGTTAAATACAGCACTCGGTCCGAATCATCCGGACCGTCCGCCGGCACGCCGCCTAATTTGTGTTGCATGGATGCCAGTGCAGCTGCGCCAAAAAAGGGTCACGTGCGCCACAATCCCAGCACAGACACTTCTTAAATACCTGTGCAAGTTGTTTTACCCATGAAGAACGTGCACAGTCTGACTAAAGTGCGCAGTGCGAGCCTTAGTAAATGTGCCCCTATATGTCTATGGATACATTCAGCATATATATATGAGGAGTTTTCCTGGCATATACGCTGAACATTTATATAAAAAACAAGATGCAAATGTACCTTGTATACTGTACATACTACTAAAAGCAGGAAGAAAGGGGAAAAAAGACACATGATCATTTCTCTTTAATAGAGTATATTATAAAGTTTAGTCGCGCTTTAAGAAACACCACTACAATATCTTGGAATGTTATAAGCAACATTCTAATGTGTTCTATTGTGTATAAAGGACAAAAGTAAACCAAAAAATAAAGAATTGAAGGGAGACTGGAATACAAAAAGATAAAAAAGGAAAAAAAAAAGGACAGAATATACAAACATAGAAGGTTCAGACACCAGAATACAAAAGTCAAGGCGTTGAACTGTCAGGAATAATATAGAGGAAGAAGAGAAGAATAAAAACTGAGTACGAGGGGTGAAGAGCAAGTAAAGAGTACAAAATCAAAGGAAATAGCGATAGAAGAAAACAAATAGGCAACAGAGATCACAAGAGAATAATGGAGATAACAGTAAGTGTTGGGAAAGGGAAGCAACAAAGGAAAGTAAAAATAGAGATACAGTGGGACCTTGGGTTACGAGTAACATGGACTGCAAGTTTTTGGCATTTTACAAAGCATTGTGTGAGCCTTCACTGTACCTCCTTCTCTCACAAAATTGTATGACACAATATTTAAAGAGGACCTGTCACCCCCTAAAAATACCCCCACCAAATATGTTCCCCCTAATCCTGTCCCCAGCCCCTTTATATTTATTCATTTTTTATTAAAATTTGTATGTGCAAACTTAGTTTTCATCGATCCGACCTCTTACCAAATAAGGGACCTGTAAAAATCGCCGGCAGCAGCGCATGTATTGTGCAATCGCTGCCGGCTCTATCCGATGAGGAGAGCTGACAGTGGCCGCAGAGGGGCTTATTCACAGTGCTGGTTGAATGTTTCACCTTTTGTCTCACTCATATTTAACTCTCATGCTGTCCATTTCCTTCTGATCATCATTGAGATGGTTTTACACCTTTATTGGAGTCCAGTTGTGTTTAATTAAACTGATTGGACTTGATTAGGAAAGGCACACACCTGTCTATATAAGACCTCACAGCTCACAGTGCAAGTCAGAGCACAAGAGAATCATTAGAACTGCCCGATGAGCTCAGAGACTGAATTGTGGCACGGCACAGGTCTGGCCTAGGTTACAAAAGCATTTCTGCAGCACTCAAGGTTCCTAGGAACACAGTGACCTCTATAAACCTTAAATGGAAAAAGTTTGGGACGGCCACAACTGTTCCTGAACATGGCCGTCCAGCCATACAATGGTGGGAGAATAGCCTTGGTGAGAGAGGTAAAGAAGAAACCACAGATCACTGTGGCTGAGCTCCAGAGATGCAGTAGAAAGATGGAAGAAGTCACCTATCACTGCAGCCTCCAGCAGTCGGGGCTTTATGGCAGTGTACAACTACTGAAGCCTCTCCTCAGTGCAAGACATATGAAAGCCGCATACAGTGTGCAAACACATGAAGGACTTGCAGACTATGGGAAATTAGGTTCTCTGGTCTCATAAGATGAAGATTAAACTTTTTGGTGTTAATTCTAAGCGGTGGAGAAAACCAGGCGCTGCTCATCACCTGTCACATACAATCCCAGCAGAGACACATGGTGGGGGCAGCATCAGGCTATGGGACAGGACAGGACCACTGGGTGTAATGGAAGGAAAGATGAATGTGGCCAAGTACAGAGATATCCCGGATGAGAACCTATTCCAGATCTCTGGACCTCAGACTAGGCCGAACCTTCCAACAAGACAATGACCCACAAGGACATTTTAAGGTAATACTGGTCTAGTCTAACTCTAGTTCTAGTTCTTGTAGGCTTAATTTTGCACCATTAATTGTACCAAAATGTTGCCATACAGCAAGGCCGTATAGTTAAATGAAAGTAATAGGGAAGAAAGAAGAGAATACAGAGGAAGTTTCTACTGTGGCTGATGAAAAGCAGGGAAAAAATATAAGGAAAGCAGAAGATAACACAAGATATTGAAAGAATGAAGTAGTGAAGGTGAAAGAAAAGACATTTTAGGTAGAAAAAGGTAACACATTAGGAGAGAAGAAAAACCAGAGGAACATGGCAAGAGTCTCTACTGAGGAAAATAAAGAATGGAAGAAAAGAAGGAGAACATCATGGAAAGTCGTTGGCAGAATAAAGAAAAGAAGTAGGTAGTAGTAAAGGGGAATATGGAAGAGATTACTAGAGCTAAAGAAGGTGAAAAGGGAAGAGAAATGAGTATATACAGGAAAGGATTTAGAGAGAAGCTATGGCAGAATAATGAAGAACGATAGAAAAGAGATGGAATATTGGATTGAGTGGAAAGTAGGCGAAAAGTGTTATAGCCCCCAAAAGTGTACGAAAGACCCAGGTATCCGGAGGTGGGGGATTACCTGGGGTAATCCAACTCAGGGAAACTTTTCATGATTGCTTAGCAGAAAGGAAAAGTCTGTGTATATGTGATAATTGTCTCCAGTTGTCGTGTTCAGGTGACAGCTATGTCTCTCCCACCTCTCTCATACACGTGCAGGATCGGCCCATCCAAATTAATGGATATGTGTTTCCTATAAAGAACAAAAGGATCGGGCAAAGTCCATTCCCTGCTTCCCGGACACTGAATTAATGGGGGTCATTTACTAAGGGCCCGATTCGCGTTTTCCTGACGTGTTACCCGAATATTTCCGATTTGCGCCGATTTTCCCTGTATTGCCCCGGGTTTTTGGCGCACGCAATCGGATTGTGGCGCATCGGCACCGGAATGCACGCGACGGAAATCGGGGGGGCGTGGCCGTAAAAAAACGCACATTTTTTTAAGTGTCGCTGGACTCACGCTTACCTTCACTCGGCCCGGCTTGGTGAAGATCAGTGCATTCCGGGGAACGTCAGCGTAGCAGCGACACCTGGTGGACGTCGGAGGAACTTCCTTAGTGAATCCCGGCCGGACCCGAATCCACAGCAGAGAACGGACCGCGAATGGACCGGGTAAGTAAATTTGCCCCAATGTGTTATTTTAATTTTTGCTCCTAAAGATGACGTAGGTATTATTTTCAGGGGATGTGTTAATTATTGATGGGGGGGAAATTCACATTTAATGTTGAAGAAACATAAAATTCCGTTTACTATTATACTGTAGTCATGTCTCCACAAACATCAGCATAACCAGATAAACACTGAATTCCATCAAGAATTATCTTGGGACTCTATTTCCATATACTATGGTACATTTACCCATCCCAGTATTTTAAGACATTTGTATCATCATCATCTAGAACCTCATCATAACCCCTGAATTTCTTGTGACTATTTCCATATACAGGCAGTCCCCTACTTAAAAACACCTGACTTACAGACGACCCCTAGTTACAAATGGACCTCTTGATGTTGGTAATTCACTGTACTTTACCCCTAGGATATAATAGTCAGCTGTAGGAGTTATAAAAGCTGTCTGCAATTAAGATGTATTGTTGATTCTGGTTCTAATGAGAATCCAACATTTTTAAAATCCAATTGTCACAGAGACCCCAAAAAATTCTGTCTGGGCTAACAATTATAAAACTATACAGTTCTGACTAAAAATTCAACTTAAGAACAAACCTAATGAACCCATCCTGTAACCCGGGGACTGCCTGTACTACAATCTATGGTACATTTGCCGATAATGTCATATCATCTTCTGGACCTTCATCATAACTCTCCAAACCCAGAATTTCATGCTGAATTTTTGGTGACTCCATTTCTTTAAGAATCTTTGGCTGTAATCTCTCACGCTTACTAATAACACTTTCCATATAATAAGCCCTTATGGCCCAGGTAGCTGCTTGTAGCTCAGTCGTAATGCAATGGTCAGTGATTTTATCCTTTGAATTCTTCACCACTTCTGGTAGCAATTACTGCTGCCAGGTCTAATTTTCAGGTCAGGCCTTAAATTTCTAGTCTTGAAAAAATTGTGCTAGGTCTAATTTTTGGGGATACTTTATTTTTGAGGAAACAGGATACTTGCCCAATCCTTATATCCCCTGACATTTGGCTTTAAAAGAAATCTACCATCAAAATCCATCCTGATAAACCAGGGACACTTCCTCATACATACAGGCGCCGTGACTGTGGTAATCTTCTTATATTTGTTATCCATGGCCTCCTTCCTTTCAAAAGCAACTTTTAAAATTATGCTAATGAGTCAAAAGGGCTACCGGGGAATAACCAGATCCCCTCCTGTAGATTCACAGGATGTTACACTGTGCAGTACAGACCCGTTTCCTTCTGTGTACTGAAATGTTCTCTGCTGCAGTGAGATTACATCAGTTAGAGGGAGGGGGAGGTCCTGAGGGAGCGGAAGAGAGGATGAGACAGTGTAACAGACTGTGAAGCTGCAGCATAGAGGGCTCTAGCAACACCCCACAGAGCTCTTTAGGCACATTAGCTAGGCACAATAGCCAGAAGGTTCTTTACACCAGAATCTAAATACACTAAATCAATGAATATGAAGCTGGCTTCAAGTCTTGCAATAACTGCAGCAGTATATTTACACTTTTTACAATATACATTATCATCCTCTCACTTTAGAGTCTTATTTATGGTACCTAACCCTACAATAAGCAGAGGGGGATTAAGACTGAAATAGGCCCTGGACTTTATGAATATTATAAATCCCTCAAGTCCAGAAATCACTTCCTACATATGGTACCAGAAACAAGCTTCATGGCATACGGAGGATCCGTCTCTTCTGTCAGCTTTCAATCTGTGGTTTTAGGACCTTAGGAGGACCTTTAAAGGTCCTGAAATGTTGTTTGTGTACATGTGTACTGAAAGCAGGAACAAACGTAGTATTTCTTGGGTGAAGGTCCTCCTGAGTATAAGATTTGGTGGGTAATTTGGGTGACCATTGGCCCCTACCGCCTATATTATAATCCATTACTGGAGGTAGGGCTAAAATATTTACAGGGGGGTTAAAGAGGTAAAGTGGTCTCCGAATAGAAGAGGGTTACTAAATAGGAATTATACAAATGTGATCATGATAAATGTTGAATAAAGGAAGCAAAGAACACTGAGAACCATAGAGAGAACCGTAACAAAGAGAACTGTAACAATGAGAGTGCTGGGTAAGAGAATATACCAGGGCATAATAATGAGACGTACTCGCTAATGGATGGAACGGAGGGAGGACAGGCGATGAGAATGACACTGCTGGGAGGGAATGAATGAGAAAGGATGACTACAAAGAAAGACAGAGCGCTATACACCGGCATAGACAGAGGGGGACAGCAGAAGTGACAGCAAGGAGCAAATGGACAAGTACAACTAGAAAGCAGGGGGAGGAGAGACATAACATATAAGAGACCAACAATAGAAAGAGCAAGAAGGAGACATGGGTTTGTTAGAAGAGGGAGGGGGGAAAACATACAGGGGCAGATTTAAGTAGAATAGTCCATACATCCCTTACCTAGTAGCCTGCGCTTTTCCTTCCTATATTCCATGCACTTCCAATCAACAAGTCCCAGGTAATCGGAGCAGGGATCTAGTCTGGATGTCACATACTTCCATGCAGGCACTGGCTCGCAGACACAGCGGTGGGAGGTAAGCCCCTGGCACACAGATGCCTATGGATTTGTCAATGTGTACATATGTAAATGCCCAGCTTTATGATATCTTGTGCATTGCATTCCCAGTTATGTCATGATGGATTGTGAGAGGCATATTATATATGTCCGCTTGTTTTTATGCTGCAGTGAGTGAATGGCATTGGTTAATGCAGTGCAGCTGCGGTGCCTGTATTGCTGTAGAGCTGGGCAAGGGCTTGGTATAGGGTGGCATTGCTTGGTTATTTAGGTATATATGTTATGGTGCTGGTACTGGACTGTATGGAGGGTGCAGACTCATACAGGTGCTGGAGCGCTGCGTGGGTGGGAGGTGATTAACTACCTATCTGCTTTTTATATTTCAGCTTCTGGTCTGGCGTTCTGGAGGGAAAGTGAGAAACGCTGAAAAAAAGGAGAACAGATGAAAGTGAATCACTTCACACCTATAACACAGATGGGTGAAGATTAGACAGTGGGGGGCGTGTAAGAATGAGGGGGTCTCTCTGTATGTATGTATCTTTATAACACTACGGCCAAACTGAGTTTATGATCGAAAAGATATTAATCATCTCTTTCGAAGTTCACATAGAAAAAGACTATGAACGTCTAAGATATGTGAAGATTACAGCACAGTCCCTAACATCTGCTTCTTGACCCTGATAAACACAGCCATGACCCCGTCCCTTCCTTGGATGCCAACAAGTCTGCCCCCTGCCTCAGGTGTGGTGTCCCTACGTGGTCCTGGGTGGGGGGTAGTATATGGAATGATTTGTGGTTGTGGAGTCTTGTGTAATGGACTGGTCCTAGCCGTCCTTCTCAGCTGTCGGCAAACCTTGGTGTCTGACCTGTATGTGGTCAACCTGGCCTTGGCGGACCTCCTTTCTCTACTTGGGATGCCACTACTTATCCATCAGCTGCTCCATGATAGAGGTTGGGTCTTTGGAGATATCCTGTGTCGTGCCGTGACCGCCTTGGACCTGAATAACCAAATCACCGGCGTGGGCATCATCACAGCTCTTTGTGTGGACAGGTAATAATCTTTTAAGACAATCTTTCTCACATCCACCTGTTTTGGTGAATACACATATAGGATAAAATTTCTCTGACCTTCCCAAATGATCATTCGTGATGGCGAACAGTAGCCTACTTTTGGACAAGATCTGATCTTTCGGGCAAGGCATAACTACCCTAAAATGAACAATCTTTTATCACTTTTCCCCAACCCACTATGTTGCTTTACCCTTTGTTACCCGTCTCACTTACCTGTAAGTGTACTTCGGCCATATTGATGGTTGTGTGACCCATTTGATGTATGATCGCCCGCATTGTAGTCCACACTACGGTTTCATGTCTGGTCAGCTCAGGTTGGGAATACATATAGTGCCCTGAAGACCGTTTATAACTACCTATACATTTATAAGATTGTTGGGTATGTAGCATGATATTGGAGGGGGACAACCCCTTTTAAAGTTATAAGTGGCGCCATGTTGCATATGGTAATCAGATATAAAGAGGAAGAGATATTACTAAGATATGGCTGGATGTCATCTTATGCAGATGATTTCCACCTCAATGGGAAATGCCCCTTTCAGGTAGTCATTTGAGGGGCATGTTAGATGTTGAGAGCTTATTGGTGATTAATGTCTTAGAGTGGAAGAGAGGAACAGTCTGCTCGGGCTAAACCTTCTTGTCATTTTTAATCTGGACGTTCCTGTGATGTTCGTCCAACAGTCTGAGAGCTGGAAAGTGTCATTTTTTTGTATATTGAAAAAATGTCAAGTTCTGAGTGATCATAGGAAAAGCGATGTAGCAACTTCTACGTGGCCCTCAATATCCGGAGATCGGATTGTGCGGCAGAGAATAGATATGGTATGTAAATCTATTAGAGGGAAATAAAGCGGCAGAACTTAGGGTCACATTGGTGCGAAGTAAAGCAGACACTAAATCTCACTTATATTGGTTGGACTGGTTGACCAACTGTAACGTAAGGGGGACTCTCGATACTTACCTGACAGCTATGGATAGATATAATTTGGGCAGTAGTCTTTCAGCTTTCTTATCCTTTCGATCTTGTGAATATATTTGGCCATGAGTTTCACAAGCATCTGTATGGGAAAGCCGGGTTCTGGCTAGTAAATGATGATGTCCCTTGGACCATCTTTTCTTAAACCTCTACAAAGTGCAAATTCTCTGTCCCTCCTCCTCCATGAAATATCAATGAATAAATTGACAACAGGGTGTTACCATTTAGTGGGGTGACACTAGACTGTATGCTAATTGTACAGTGACACGCCCCATTGACAAAGCAAATGATAACACCCAGATGTCAATTTATCCACACATTTTCGGAAATACCAGAGAAGCGACATTAAGTAGACTATTTCATGTTCATTTTCCCCAAATAGAACTCATGTTGGTAACAGATCGTTTTAACACTTTACCTCCTACTGAGTCACTGTGTAATTATCATCTTGGGATGTATCGGGCTCATATACTTTGCTTAGAATAGAAGGAGGAGGCAATGCCCTTTATAAGGAGTGGTAGCAAGACTACTTCTATACAAGGTATTAAGAAAAGACACTGATACTACGAGTTGCCCTAGAAACTGGGAGAAAGAAGGAGGGGAGTCACTAATAATGGGGTGACCTATAAAACCACTTATAATCCGTGAATACAGCGCATTGCTTAAGGCTCTGGATGACACGTTAGAGGTGACAGCTAAGTGTAGTGAACTTTGTGTTGTACGGGGAGTAAATTAGGTGTAATGGGAGGTTTTCTTCTTGTTCTAGCTGTACAGATAATAGCTGGTGGGTGCACGGCATTCAAGGGCACATGGATTAAAAGTGTCTACAGTTTCCTATAATTACAAGTGTCATCAAATTTGCCAGACATGCATCGTATTCTCCAAATTACCCCTTGAAAGTCTTTAGCGTATCCTCAGATTTCTTCGATTTTTCACTTCAAGAGTTAACATAATGGTATTGGTTTAAGCACCCAAAAGATAAATGTTAAGTTACATTTTTAAGGTTAACTAGTAGGGGTCATTAAAAAGGCCTATAGGCTGGCAGTGGTGTGCAAGTGGGCATCTGAGTCAACCATATACATTGGGGTGGATATGCACTGTAGGATGATGTGTTTGCCTCATGTTACAAAAATTGTTGTTGAAATGGTTATTTACAATTCAACATTTTTTTTTCAAAAATCAATAGTAGAAGTGAATATGATAAACTAAAATAAATTAATGCTTATTTCTCCACTTACTTGGCTCCTCTCATGCTCCCTCCCTCTTCCAACGCTGCTTAACCCCTTAAAGGAAACCTACCACTTTAAAATGACCCCTCTGACCCACAAATACCTTAAGCTAGCTCAGGATGAGCTGATGCCGGACCATATTTTCAATTAAACCAGAAACCGCTGTATTTGTAGAAACATTATTTTCTTGTGGTAGTAAAATCTCTCTTCGGCGCTTCTATAAGCGCTCTACAGCCGCCCCCGGACCCTACTCCGCGATCACGCTGTCGTCACGCCCTCCTCCGTCACTAATTTTGCTGTGCCGAGAGCCGGTGACGTCACCGAGCTCTCGGGCACCACGCGCATGCGCACCACCACTCCTCCCGGCGCGTCGCGGCCGGATCCCATTCGCATGGGCGAAGTCCCGAAGCCTCGTAGTATCGCGAGGCTTCGGAGAGAAGACCCAGAAGACCACCTCCACTATGCCTGCCGCTATACTTCGCCCATGCGCAATGGATCCGGCCGCGACGCGCCAGGAGGAGGTGGTGCGCATGCGCTAGTGTGCCCGAGAGCTCGGTGACTGCACCGCTCTCGGGCACAGCAAAATTAGTGACGGGACGGCGCTGACGACACGTTGACTCGCGAAAGGGTCCGGGGTGCGCGCTGTATGACGCTTATAGAAGCGCCGAAGAGAGATTTTACTACCACAAGAAAATAATGTTTCTACAAATACAGCGGTTTCTGGTTTAATTGAAAATATGGTCCGGCATCAGCTCATCCTGAGCTAGCTTAAGGTATTTGTGGGTCAGAGGGGTCATTTTAAAGTGGTAGGTTTCCTTTAAGGACGCAGCCATTTTGTAGCTTAAGGCTCAGCCCGATTTTTTGGATTCTGACCTGCGTCGCTTTATATGGTTATAACTTTTGAACACTGTTACTCATCAAAGCGATTCTGAGATTGTTTTTTCCCCACATGTTGTACTTCATTTTAGTGGTAAATTCTAGCAGATAAGATTTGCGTTTATTTACAAAAAAAAGAAAATATGATAAATTTTTTGAAAAATTTGCCATTTTCGAAATTCTAAATCATTGCGTTTTCAGGCAGATAGATTTACCACCTAAATAACTTGCCGAATAACATTTCCCATTTGTCTACTTTACATTTTCATAATTTCTGAAATGTTTGGATAATTTATTTTGATGTCACGCGGCTTACAAATAGAATATCGCTTTTCCGGATTTTCAGAATTGACTATTTTGGGGATAAATACAGTTTTGAATGAAATTTTACATATTTAGCATCAAAACCCCCCTATATAATCAACCCATTTTCAAATCTGCACCCCTCAAGCTATCAGAAACAGCTTTTACAAAGATTGTTAACCCCTTGAGATCTTCATAGTAATTGAATCAAAATGGAGGTGAAATTTAGAATGGTCATATTGTTCCCTTATACGTTCATTTAGCACTAAAATTTACACATTTCCAAAATATAAAAAGAGAAAACCCACCATACAATTTGTTCTGCAATTTCTCCTGAGTGCAGCGACCCCCCACATGTGGCTGTGACTTGTTTTATGGGGGCACAGCGAGGTGCAGAAGGGAAGGAGGGCGCTGCAGCTGCCAGGATTTTAGTTTCCTCATTGGCCCCTTTTGAAGGCTATAAAATTTTTGCTTTTTCGTTATTGGGGCCATGTGACGGCATTTTTTTTGCGGGATGAGATGCTTTTTCCATTGTTACCATTTTGGGGTTGGTATCACCTATTGTTGAAAATTTAGGAACTTTTTTTGAGGGCAGGAGTAGAAAAGCATCTATTCTGTACCGGATTTTTTACTTTTTTTTTTTTGGTGTTCACCGTATAGACTAATAATCATGTTATCTTTATTCTATGGGTCGATACGATTACGGGGATACCAGACATGAATATATTTTCTTACGTTTTACTAAATTTGTCAAACAAAACCCTAATGTGGGGAAAAATCTATCATTTATGTATTGCCATCTTCCAAGTGGCATAACATTGTTCCTTTTTTGGCTACGGAGCTGGTTGATGGCTTGTTTTTTGCGGGACATGTTGTACTTTGCACCAGTATCATGTCTGAGTACATATGGTTTTTTGATCGCATTTTATAGCATTTTTTGTGGGATTGAAAAGGTAAAAATCATAATTTTTGGAGGGTTTATAACAGTTTTTTTTTACGGCGTTTATCGTGGGGGTTCAATAATGATTTACTTTTATTCTACGGGTTGTTACGGACGCGGTGATACTATATATGTGGGGTTTGTGTTATGATTTAGACTTTTTTTTGAGTTATATGTCTCTTTATATGTTTTGGGAGTTTGGGGCATTTTTAGTGATTTATGACTTTATTTTTTTATTGAATAACTTTTTTTTTTTTTACTTTTTCACTTTTATACCATGGGACATGAAGAAGCAATCTTCTGATTGCTTCTTCATGATAATATTCTGCAATACTGATGTATTGCAGAGTATTATCAGTGTCAGCCTATGCACTTGCATAGGCTGGCACTGTGCCAGTAAGATGACGTCACAGACGCCATCTTACTGGCAATTCTTGCAAGTAACTCTGGGGTCCAGATCGGACCCCAGAGTTGCTATGGCAACGATCGGCGCCCCCCGAAAACGGTTCGGGGGGGCCGATCGTGGGGGAAAGACCCCCCAGATGCTTGTTAGATGCCGCGGTCGCGCTGACCGCGGCATTTAACGGGTTAAGCACCCGCGATCGGAGACAACTCCGATCGCGGGTGTTACACTGGGGTGCCGGCTATTAGTTACAGCCGGCACCCCGTGTTTCCCGATGCCGGTTCGGCTCTGATCCAGAGCCGAGCCGGCATAAGCGCCGTGGCGGATATATCCGCCACTGAGCGCTAAGTCACTGCGCTCCGTGGCGGATATATTCGCCACGGAGCGTGAAGGGGTTAATGTTTTCCTGATAGTAAGGTGATCAGAAAGTCACTGAGATTTAAAGGGGTTGTCAACATTCAGTAAATAAGTGATATTGGGGTGTAGGTATCATATTTATGATTCAAACTCTGCCCCCGGCAATGTGGGCACATGGATCCTGCACTTAAATAAGCCCCCTCCACAGCCATCCGGCAGACAGGGCAGAGTAACCGCAATTCCCGGCTCCCAGCAGAAAATTTCGACCAACTTGTACACCTATTTTCAGCCATAAAGGCCCCCAATCTTTGTGTAATGAAAAGTTATACATCATATGACCAAGGACCGTTTTTTATCCACAGGATTTAAACAATGAAACTTTCTGTTGAATGACAGCAAGCAGAGATCTAGAAAACGGAGAAGGAATTGATACAGAAAGTATAAAGGAAAATTGTTTAACTTTTCATGACACAAGCAATATCAAATATTTGTTCTATATGTTCTAAAGAGATGTGTACAGACAGTCCCCGGGTTACATACAAGATAGGGTCTGTAGGTTTGTTCTTAAGTTGAATTTGTATGTAAGTCGGAACTGTATATTTTATCATTGTAATCCCAGCCAGAACTTTTTTGGTCTCTGGGACAATTGGATTTTAAAAATGTTGGGTTGTCATAAGAACCAGGATTAACACTAAAGCTTCATTACAGACACCTGTGATAACTGTTATAGCTGATTATTGTAGCCTAGGACTAAAGTACAATAAATGACCAATATCCAGAGGTCCGTTTGTAACTAGGGGTCGTATTTAAGTAGAGTGTTCTTAAGTAGGGGACCGCCTGTATATCACAGGAACAAGGAGCTGAGGCACATCCAGTACTGGCTAAACTTCTAAACTTAAATTTATACATATAGCCTACAAAGTGTAGTCCCAGGCTGCAATGATCAGCTGTAAGGTGTCTGTAATGAAGCTTTATTGATAATCCTTGGTCCCATTACTGCAAAAAAATTAGAAACTCCAATTGTCACTGGGGCAAAAACATTTTTTGCCTGGAACTACAATTATAAAATATACAGTTTTGAGTTACATACAAATTTTACTTAAGAACAAACCTATGGACCCCATCTTGTACGTAACCCAAGGACTGCCTGTATGTGTATATATATATATATAAATTACACTGTATTCCTTTGCAAAGTTAGTTGAAAGGTTATGTACAATTGTATTATTTGCATATAGCTCCAGTATTCTTCATTTTTTACATAAATGTTATATATACTAGCTGTTTATCTGTTCTACACTCCGAGCCCATCTTCCCGAGCCATGTGTGGGCACTTCTCTTACATATGTGGGCACGTGCTTATTGGCAGCAGTTTGCTAATATATCAGATTGGGATAATAATTTGTTGCACATTGATATAAACATAACCTGTGTATATGATAGACTCTCTCTCTCTTGTGTGTTGACAGATATGTAGCCGTGGTGCACTCTTCTACGGTGGGCCAACGGAGGAGCGTGCGTTGTACGTGGATAGTAACGGGCTGCGTTTGGCTATGCTCACTTCTCCTCAGTGTTCCTGTTCTCCTCTACTCTGGGGTGCGATGGGGAGATGGTGTGGCCTTGTGTGTACTGGACCTTCCTGGGGCGCCACCATCTCTATACTGGTACACGCTGATGCACAGTCTCCTGACGTTTCTTCTGCCTTTATCGGTCATAGTGGTATTGTACTCCCTCACACTCCACCATCTTTCTCGGGTGATGAGAAGAGTCCAAAGGGCTCCATCTCAGCGCAGCCGGAGGGTGACACGCATGGCTCTGGCTATTGTGGCCGCTTTTCTTTTCTGTTGGGCTCCTTTCCATGCAGTGCAGCTTGTCAATCTCTTCTCTACTGGACCTCCTTCAACCTCTACTTTCTACCTCAACCAAGCTGCTATTTGTCTAGGCTATGCGCACAGCTGTGTCAGTCCTCTGCTGGTTATCTGCTGTACCGAGGGCTTCCGGGAACGTCTACCGCATGCACGGTGAGCACCATTACTAATCTTTCCATTCTAGTGGCACCATGGGTACTATAGGTATGACGTGAGATATACTCCGGTGCTGGAGCAGCTGCTATGACCATTCATGGTGCCCCTCCACCGGAAACACCATAATGTGACATATATACAGTCTAATCTCTTCCAACATCTCTGTTTTACCAAATACGTAAATTTTTCATGAAATAATAATTCAGTAGAAGTATTTCCTAGACCTCTACATTGTGCCGCTTCTTTATTCCTGCTTACAATTTAGGAATAAATTGGCATATGGGTGTGACTAGCTAGGAGTATGTACCTACACACTGACACCATCCAATCAGTGCTCACAAATTCAGACAGGGCAAGGACATTTCCTGTTGAGAAGGGAAATGGTAACACCCGGTTGTCAATTTATTCATAAAGTACTTTTATCATAATACATATATGAGTTTATACGATGATTTGGTTCCTTATAGGGTCCTGGTGTCCCCCGGGCTAACCATAGACAAGGCTAGTTGTTAGGGTGTGTCCGCCAATCCAACAATATGTTCGGGTCAGATGGCCGAGCCCGAACACCATGCCAGACCATCGCGTATGCTCATATCTAGTCAAGATTAACTTAAAGCTTTGAAAAAGTGTTGAAGAAACTTAGTAGTCAAATGGGTGTACATGAGGAGTAGCAGAATTTTATGACATTCTGTGATCTGCATTATTATTATTATGTCTACCTTACCTCTCTGTAGCCTCTGTCTGTAAAATCACAGCTGCTGTCACTTTGCTCCTTGCTCCCCCTCCCCTCTCTGTAGACTCCGTGATTGTCTGTCCTTCTTGTTGGCTAAAGGGAATTCAGCAGAGATTTCAGAGTAAAAAAATATAAGAAAGAAGCACTTAGCTCTGATGAGCTATATATGTGAGGATGAGATATATTACAAAGTTTCTTGTGTGCATTGCAGTATTAGTTTATACTACCAACTAGTTTACATATTTTATTCAATCCACTCTTTTTGGCTTCAAAACTACTTTGACAATACTGAATGTGTGCCCTTACCTCATAGTGAAAGCTTCTATAAGAGTCTGAATTACTAAAACCGGCATTTCTTTAGTTGAAAGCCGAAACTGTATATTTTATAATTGTAGATCCACACAAAAAATTTTTTTTGCCCCAGTGACAAGTGGAGTTTGCTGTAATGGGACCAAGGATTATCCATAAAGCTTCATTACAAACACCTTACAGCTGATCATTGCAGTCTGGGGCTATAGTAACATCCAGAGAGCTTCACCAGAGGTCACAGTGGGCAGAGAGGTCCGTCTTTAACTAGGGGTCGTCTGTAAGTCGGGTGTCCTTAAGTAGGGGACCGCCTGTAATCCTAATATCCTATTACTAGTGACGAGAGGACTCAAACAGGGACTCAAAGAGCGGGACTGAGTCCGGGTTTCGCTTAAACCACCAACTCCAACCCCCATCCCTCTTCCGTTAGTGCCAATTATTGTCGTTGACACCAATCATGGGCATTAACTCTTTAAATGCCACTGGTAAAGTTGCCAGCGCCATTTAAATGGCTATACCTTGCACACCATGATGCTAGGGCGGCGCCATTTTAGGCTCCATTTACACGATGTAAGCCTGCCGTATTGTAGCACAGCAGGCACACGTCAGCACCGGGGAGTAATATATGGAGCATGGCATCGTATTCAGGGGAAAGCTAGGACATGTCCTATCTTTTTTCCGGCTATGGAACGGTACTGTGCCACACGTGTGCTGCAGCGTACCGCTCCCCTACGGTGCCGTGAACCCATTCCCACCTATGGGGGATGTATATACGTCCCCCATACGGTCGTGTGAATATAGCCTGAGGGGGGGTCATCGCTTTTTGATAACGTCATTGGAAGCAACTATTCTCCCCAAAATCGTGTGCAGGAGTAATTTAAATGCCGCTGGCACTAGTTACCGT
Organism: Engystomops pustulosus; assembly: GCA_019512145.1. Taxonomy (NCBI): domain Eukaryota; kingdom Metazoa; phylum Chordata; class Amphibia; order Anura; family Leptodactylidae; genus Engystomops; species Engystomops pustulosus. The sequence goes on from CM033644.1 coordinate 18,217,284, forward strand.
CTACCGTCGGTGCTGGCACTGACCGTGCGTGTCGCTGGTTGGGGGTTCAGGGGCGGAACCTGATTTTGCTTGATCTATTATGTAAAATTGCCCGTTGTTAAATCTAATTTTTACATTTAACTTCAATTTGATAATATGCCATGTTACAGATTCTATGATACTGCAATTTCTATTATTCCTTAGATGTCAATAGCTGCGGATACACCAAATGAGAGTTCTCAGCTGACATTTTAATGGATTTTTTTTTTATGGTAATTACAGTTGTTGCCGATTCCTTTTCCGTCGCTGGGCTGGATTTTGGCCGATTTCCACTCTACCGCACAATGGTCCAAGCTCTGCTGTCAATAGTCCTCCTATAGATGGGATGTGTGCTCCCCAGCACCGCAGGAGGACTATCCACCTGGAGACCCCGCCATGTTCCATCACAGAAAGCACCAGGATCAGTCTGGGGATCCGAGATGAATCCAGCGTCTTGTAATATCGGCTGCCTTCATGTATCACTCATTCCCAGGAGATTGTAATGGAAGTGGAGAGATGGGCATAGAAGGTGCTGCAGGTTACAGTAACTATTACATTATAAGTTTACCAGCGCAGAAAACACTAGTAAACATCTACCAGGTTGCTATATGTCACTTCGTTTATGTAAGTAGTAACTACAACACCCAGCATTCCCAACAACAATGGACGTTGTAGTATGACGATGACTGGAGAGCCACTTATGGGAGATCTCTGGTTATCAGGCTAATTCCTAACGTGTGATGTTAGCTGTATACTTTACAAACTATAAGGCACAAGTATCAAAGTGGTTTTCAGGGATGGTCTATTGTTACAATTGATCATTATTAGGCCTTATGCACACTAACATATTTTTCTAGAACTCTGCTTGCTGTCATTGTATAGGTAACTTCATGGTTTACTTCCTATGGATGATAAATGATCTCTGGTCTCTCATGTGACGTCACAGCTGGCAGTAAAAAAAGCTGTATGCCTTAGCGATCCCAACCGCCCACCCCATTCATTTTCTTTAGTTTGTGTGCACAACTGAATTTTCCGAAAGAGATCAATAAAGTTATATTGTATTGTATCGTACACAGCTCGTTATAATGCACGGCTCTGATTACCCTCTGTAATTTAATAAGCCATGAACTGTGTGACATCACATGACCAGGGTTATAGACGTGCACCTGTGTGACATCACATGACCAAGGATATCACGAGCCATGCACCTGTTTGACATCACATGACCAGGGATATAAGGAGCCGTGCACCTGTGTGACATCACATGACCAAGGATATCACGAGCCGTGCACCTGTGTGACATCACATGACCAGGGATATAACGAGCCGTGCACCTGTTTGACATCACATGACCAGGGATATAACAAGCCGTGCACCTGTGTGACATCACATGACCAGGGGTATAACAAGCTGTGCACCTGTGTAACATCACATGACCGAGGATATAACGAGAAGTGAACCTGTGTGACCTCACATGACCGAGGATATAACGAGAAGTGAACCTGTGTGACATCACATGACCAGGGATATAACGAGCCGTGCACCTGTGTGACATCACATGATCGGGGATATAACGAGCCGTGCACCTGTGTGACATCACATGACCAGGGATATAATGAGCCGTGTACCTGTGTGACATCACATGACCAGGGATATAACGACCCATGCACCTGTGTGACATCAAATGTCCATGGACAAATTTCTATCCACTGGAAGTAAACAATGAAGCTTCCTATAGAATGACATAGAATGTATAACCTTCCGTTAAAAAGACTTTTTTTTCAGATTACCTATTTTTGCTGTAGAGAAACAGGGAGTATATATATTTGCACTAAGGCGTCTTCTCACATGGTTTGATACATTTTCCCACAAAAACAAGTAGTCAAGGACTGGGACAGTGAAAAAGACTTCTCCAGTATAAATACTGATAGAAATGGATCAAAGCTGCACAGTGTGAACAAGGCCTAAGGTTTCACAAACCTCACGGCAGATAATGCTGCATCCCACTGTGGTTATATATTTTTTTGTTCACACTAGACTTTTATGGCACATCCATAAGACATCTCCATAATTAGACATTTGAGACAGGAGTCTGCTAGGCTGAGGGTACAAATAGACGTTGCGGCCATGATGTGCCCGTGATGAATCGGTCAGCTGTGTAACGATAATACATAGCAAAATGATTATTCAGTGACAGTTTCATGAACTTTTGTTATGAATTTGTCACAATTCCTTAAAGGACACCTGTCATTAGGTCTCTGTCACTATTTGTTTCACCTCTACCTGTTGGAGCAGCTCATAAGGATCCCATCCCAGCCTTGTATCTCTCCTATACACACACACAACCTGCAAGCACATGGAGGAGCCATCACACCATTATACAGGCTGTCAGTCATGCACTGGGGGTGTGGCTGTGCCTCCCACTCATGAATAAGGTGGACAGCTGAATATGCTAATGCTTCATTGGACATTACACAGGTCATTTGCATACAGCTTTAGGACCTCATTGCTTAGGTTTACAGGCATGTAGAGGGACAATGAAGGGATAGAGGCAATACTCTCTAATGGCAGTTTATGAAAATATATTTAGTTTAGGGGGGTTATTTTGCCTGACGGGTTCTCTTTAATTGATGTGGCCGACCGCACCATCTATTTGTACCCTTAAAGGCACAAAGATGGACAAAGGACTAGCGCCATCCTGTGCATAACCTTAGGATACACCAAAATCAGTCCATTACAAGACCATTCAGTTAAAGCACACCTACAATATTTAGTAAAATTTACATGCAGGCCGACTATAAAATCTAATGTGCTCCATTAACCATTCGTGTGCACCTCATGGTCCCCTGCTGATGCTACAGTCATACCCCCTCCTGCTTTCTAACACAGGAAATGTAAATTGGGAAGAGCAACAGGATTAGACTACACAGTGGGGGGGGGGCATTTATTATCAACTTTCAATTGAAAAACTGGCAAAAAAAATTTTTTTCTCCCTTACTGCGCCTCTTGTACCTTATTTATGAAGAGGCTAAACCACAATGTTGACGCTTTTCCAACACTCGCAATGTTCTGTTCAGACGCTCGCTACGTTGGGCTCAAAATTGTGTCGCCCGCTTGTGAATCCGACACTTTTCGGGCACTTCTATTTTTCCGACTAGTTTTGTGGCGCAAAAAGCAAGTCTAGGGAGGTCTATTTCACTTTCATGAATGTGGAGACAATTATTGATGTTTCGGTTTGTGCTCCAAATCATTAAAAGAAACTTAGCATTTGATTTGATGCATTATGAAGCAAACATACCATGAGAATGCTGTAGCTACACTGATGCAGGATCATATCTTGGTTAATCCCTTTGCCGAGTGGTTTTGCTGAAAAAAACGATTTTAACATTCAGGACCTTGGGAAAGCTGGGTTGCATGGTTGCACAAGTTACAAGGAGCTTGTATTACACACGGGGCTTAGACCAGGCAGTAAAATGATGGTGCAGCAATTGATTATTCTGCCTTCAGGCACAACCCAGGGATTACACCATCCTGTGAAGCAGTGAATAACTCACATGCTAGGAGAAGCGCTAGAACAGCCATAGAAGCGACAGAGCTGCATTATCATAATTGTTTTATCAGCAAAACCACTCAGCTCAGGGATTAAACAAGACATGTTTCTGCATCAGTGTAGCTACAGCATTCTCAAGGTATGTGTGCTTCATAATGCATCAAATCAAATGGTAGGTTTCCTTTAAACCCTTGCACCACAAACTTAAATCAAACTGAAAATTCTAGCACACTTCTGCACCACCCAAACTAATAAACGCCCCTCAGGGTCTCTGTGTTGTCTGTTACCATGCAGACCTATAGCTCTGCACAGGAGCTGTAAACACAAAAAAATCACTTTGCTGTAGAAGCAGCGTTTCATATCGCCTAATACAGCCTTATTGTATTACCAACTGCTTTGCTAAAATATTTTACAATTTTTCTTGTGTTCACTTATACTATTGATTTATGCTACGTTTGTTTAAAAATTTGAGACAAATTGCACCCTGTGTCTCGTGCCAAATGATCATAATTTTGTGATGTGATTTCTCATCCTCAGGTCATAATCCCAATATTTATTAGGTCTTTAGTCTTGCTATGCAGGAGCCACTCCATGATGTCTTCCCGATATCACAGGAAACAGAAGGACAGGCTGCTCAACCAATCACTGGATCAGTTGGATCACTCATCTAACTAATGATTGATTGTGCAGCTCCCCTAGTGTCCTGGAAGGTGCAGTGCAGGGAGGATCGAGACCGACTAACAGACAGGAGGGGTGTTGTACGTACTGTTTTATTAGAGCCCATGTAACTTTATAATTTTCCCTGGAATACCTTCACAGTTCCTTGTGAATTAAAAGGAGAGCAGTGGAGATATGAATGTATGAGACTATGGTATACAGAGTAGGAGCAGCGATCTTGCCTTACCAAACCCCCAACACATAATCCTTGTATGAACTCGGAGACTATTTCTCGTTGTGCTCTGTGCAAATGACTTTGTCGCTGTGTGTTTGGAAATAAAGATGAGATTTTTTTCTATTCTTTTCCTTTGATGTCAGTATATGTCACTGTCCTTCTGTATTACAAGGCCATTCTTGTATACCGTATATACTCGAGTATAAGCCGACCCAAGTATAAGCCAAGACCCCTAATTTTACCATCAAAAACTGTGAAAACCTATTGACTCGAGGGTGGGAGGGTGGCATTAGTCACAGACCCCCCCCCCAGTATGTATACAGCCTGACCCCAGTAGTATACAGCCTGCCCCCAGTAGTATACAGCTTGCCCCCAGTAGTATACAGCTTGCCCCCAGTAGTATACAGCGGGTCTTCTTCTGTCTTCACTAACTTCGTGCCAGGCGCCACCATTGCTCTCCCCTGGACGGCGCCTAGTATGACGCGCCGCTGCTGACGTCATACTAGGCGCCGCCTGGAGGAAAAACATGGCGGCGCCCGTCTTCTGTCTTCACTAACTTCGTGCCGCGCGGACATCGGGGGAGCAGCGCTGCAGGTCGGGGCCACCGGAGGGTGAGTATATAAGTTTATTATTTTTTAAAGATTTTTTATGACTGTATGACTCGTGTATAAGCCGAGGGGACGTTTTTCAGCACATTTTTTGTGCTGAAAAACTCGGCTTATACACGAGTATATACGGTATATTAAAAAAAAAAGATGTACCTTTTCAACTCCATCAACCTGGTTCTAGGCACTTGTTAAGGTGCCGGGGCGTAGCCTCTACTCCCTGGAGTCTGATGAGCCCTTATTCTGAATATGAAGAGTCCTGGTTATTGAATGAACGGCGTTCAATCTTTTGTACATCGTCAGGGCCAAGCAATTTTTAATACATGAGATTCAAAACTCTACAATGCAATGAGGAGAAAAGGAAATTGAAAATACATGAAGGTAATTTTGTTTTATATGAAATTTTACCATCAAAACTGGTATTCAACCTACGGATACATCCGTAATATTGCCAATAGAAGTTTGTATCGTAGTTAGTGAATATAGTCATAGCTGGGTCTATTCTTAAATTAGAATCCTACTTATAATTGTTCTGTGTCAGTAAGCAGGGCCGGTTTTTCACAAAGTGGGGCCCTGAGCAAAACTAAATGAGGGGCCCCAAAATAAAATTTTCTGAACAGTCACAGTCAGTAAGAGGCTCCTCTAGCCCTGCACAATAATAACACTTTGTAGTTACACCCAGTAGTAGGTAAGTATCTGTAATATGGGACTGTAGGAGAATTGTATAGGACAGTGATGGCGAACCTTTTGGAGACAGAGTGCCCAAACTACAACCACAATCCACTTATTTTCCCGTGAAGTGCCAACATGGCATTTTTTTTATCAACTCTTTATTTTTGTATTTTTTCAATAGAAACAAAAATATACATCGAAATGCAGAAAAAATACATAAAAGAACCGAGGGGAGTACAGCATTCCACAATAGCAGAACATAGTAAACAAGAAGAGAAAGAACAAAAAAAAGAAATCAAGTAACAACCGTCACATATAATAAGTATTTCTTATAGCACAGCATAAATATGATAGCATCCCAAGTAGTGTAATTACTCATTAACATCAGGAAATCAATCTAGCGTTATATGCGTCCCATTGAGTCCAGGTCTTTTCGAATTTATCACAAGTGTGACGAAGCACAGCGGTAATATATTCCATTGATCGGAGATCACGAAGTCGTGCATATAATTCCAACAATGATGGAGGGGCGGACCGTCTCCAATTCAATGATATTAAACACTTTGCTGCCGTAACTATATGTAGGAACAACCTGGCACTCGGACCCCTAAAAGAGCTGGGATATAGATTGAGTATATAGATTTCAGGGTCCAGCGGGACTTGCACATTGAGGATCCCCCCAATAAGGGACCTGACTTCCAGCCAAAAATGAATCAGGGCAGGGCAACTCCAAAAGATATGGAAGAGTGTAGCGTCAGGCGTCAGGAACTGACGGGTAAAATCTATGTAAGAGCTCAGGGGTGCGGTACCAATTTAATAAAATTTTTAGTTGGTTCTCCTTATAGAGAGTGCAGATAGACGTTTGTCGTGCTCTCGCCCAGATATTCTGCCACTGGTCAGGGGTAAAACGTTTACCCAACCATGTTTCCCACCTATTCATATAGGGATGTGATATATTTGTCCGCTCATTGAGAATGGAGTACAGGCTGGAGATCAAGCCCTTTGTAGAAGGACCTTCCGCGCAAATCACTTCGAATGGGGTAGGTCTGGGGGTAGGTTCGGCCCCCAGAACAGATGAAATAAAATGTTTAATCTGTTGATAGGTAAAATCCACACCCACCAAGCAAGGATGTTTGTCAATTAGCGCCCTTAATGGGAGTATCTTGCGTGTAAGGGGATCTAACAGGGTCCGTATTTGAAAGGTGCCTGCCTGCACCCAAGGTCTGTAACTGCTAGTGAGACTATCTGGAAGATGTGATGTAAAAAGTATTGGGGTAAGCAACGACTGCATAGAAGCCAACTGAAAACGTACCCTACATCTGTACCAAATATCACGGGTAAACTGCATAGGGCCTAATAGTGTCGGCACCAAGCCTACTGGTGGAGGGCCCCATATCAACACAGCTGGGTGTAACGGGGCAAACCATAGTTTCTCAAGTTCGGTCCATCGGCTATATGCACACCTTGTTGACCAGGAGGCGATGTGACGGAGATGGGTCGCTAGATAATAAAGTTTAATATCAGGGAGGGCTAATCCTCCGTTGGTGACCCCCGCCGTCAACACCGTTTTAGAGATCCTGTGACTCCTGCCCCCCCACACAAACCCCAGACACATAGACTGTAACCTGCCCAGGACTGCCATTGGGACCGCTACCGGAAGAGTCTCAAACAGATATAAGAGCTTTGGCAAGATAGACATCTTAATAGCCGCTATACGTCCCAGTAATGATATATGTATAGACTGCCACTTAGTTAAGAGGTCCTGGATTTCTTTAATCATTGGTGGGAAGTTAGCTGCGTATAGAGTCTTATAGGATTGAGTTATTCGGACTCCTAAATACCTCAGTGATTTTGTTTGCCACGTGTATTTGAATGAGCCCCTAAGGGCCGCCAGCTCGTCTGGGGGGACATTTATAGGGAGGGCCTCGGTCTTGTGACTGTTAATCTTATATCCAGAGAGGTGACTATACACATTCAATATTTTATGAAGATTTGGGAGACTTATTATAGGATTTGTAAGCGTAAGAAGTACATCATCAGCGAAGAGGGAGATCTTGAATTGTTTGTCCCTGACTCTTATCCCCGTCACATCCACTGATGCTCGAATGTACGCTGCCAAGGGCTCAATGCTCAGCGCATATAACAGGGGGGAGAGAGGGCATCCCTGTCTGGTGCCATTGCGGATATGAAAAAAACGGGAATTTGCATGAGGAAGGCGTATCGCTGCGCTAGGGATAGAGTATAGCCCCTGCAGGGCTTGCAGGAATGGGCCCCTCATACCAAACTGCCGTAAAGTCGCCATCATAAATCCCCAGTCCAGGCGATCAAACGCCTTTTCTGCGTCTAGACTAAGAAGAAGAGCACTTCCATCCGTTTTCCTAATGACCTCCAGCAAGTCAGCTAATCTCCTGGTATTGTCTCCCGCTTGCCTGTAGCGTACAAAGCCCACCTGATCTTTATGTATTAACTGCGGGAGCCAGTCCCCCAACCTATTCGCCAGTATTTTAGTATAAATCTTCAGGTCGGAGTTCAATAAGGATATAGGACGGTAGCTGGTACAATCTAGGGAATCTTTTCCTGGTTTCGGAATCACCGTTATAAAGGATCTTAGCATAGCCTCAGGGAGTGGGGTGCCAGTCATAAAAGCATTAAACAATTTAACCATATAGGGGGTCAGGATATCTAAGTATGTTTTAAAATAAGCGTATGGGAGGCCATCAGGGCCTGGGGATTTCCCATTCGGAAGTTCCTTCACCACTTCTCGTAGTTCCTCCTCTGAGATTTCTTGGTTCAATGCGTCCAAAGCAGTGGAGGATAGTTTAGGGAGACTACAATCATTAAGATACTGTTCCAAGGTCATCCCTTGGGCTTGTGAGCATGAGGGAGGACGGACAGGAAGATTGTAAAGGTCACGATAATATAATTCAAATATCTGTGCTATCTTCTCTGGATTGTAATGGACAGTTCCTGTACCATCCCTGAGGCTATGTGGGTTAGATGCCGCCGTCCTATCCTGGAGTTGGCGAGCTAGCAGCGTGTGTGCCCTATTACCGTACTCGTAAAAGCGCTGACGAGAGTATCGGAGCAACTTTTCTGCCCCCACCAAATCTATTTCCCGAAGTTGAGCCCGAGTAGCTAAAACCTTTTGTAAAACTGTAAGTGAAGGGCGAGTCACTAATTTGCTTTCTAAGTCTCTAAGTTCCTTCACACACTGCTGTCGCACCGCCTCCACCGCCTTCTTTTTATAGGCCGCCTGAGATATGGCATACCCACAATACTTTATGCGCTTCCCACAATACAGGCAATGAAGGGGCCGACGGGGAGTTATCTGCAAAATACTGAATTAGAGAGGTACGTAGCGCCTCCTTTGTGATTTTATGAGACAAGAGTGTCTCGTTAAGTCTCCAATGGAGGGGACGAGGTGGGGGATTTACAAATGACAGTTCGACCGTAACCGGAGCATGGTCCGACCAGGTAATTAACCCTATGTCTGCAGAATGTAAAGTTCGGAGCACCGAGACATCTCCGAGAAAGAAATCTATACGTGTATGTGTCTTATGTGGGGGCGAATAAAAGGAATATCCCCGAGCTGTAGGGTTATCTACCCGCCATAAATCAAAAAGATTATTTCTGCGAACCAATTTCCTGAAGCCTAATGAGAGCCTACTTTGCTGTTGCGATGGGGGGGTATCCTGTATGGACATGCGATCTCGAACCTCAGAAAATATAACATTAAAATCTCCTCCTATCAATGATGGCACCGACCGATATTGGGCTAAATGAGAGAGAACCCTTGATAAAAATCCCAATTGTCCGGAGTTCGGGGAGTATATATTACATAAAACAAGCTGGCGTCCCCCAAGGGCTCCCCTCAGAATAATAAACCGTCCTTCTGGGTCTGAGTAAGTGTCCTGTACCCGGAAAGAGCAGGAGCGGGATATCAGAATTGCCACCCCCGCCGTCTTTGTTGCTGCAGTAGCCTGAAAGCTCTGAGGATAGTCTCTCCTAATAAATCTAAATGATCCTGAAGCCGTCAGGTGGGTTTCCTGTAAGAACGCTATATCTGGTTTGAGTCTTTTCAGCTCCTGCAGCAACAACTGACGCTTGGAGTTAGAATTCAGCCCCTTGACATTTAAAGTAACAATCTTAACCATTTTTTACAATGTGTGGTTGAGTTAGGTGTGATCCTCAAGCATGGACGAGGTGCAGTGCAGAGAGTGCCAGGTTGTTTCCTACGCTCAGATGGCATCATATGATACATGTACATACTTAATGTGACATCAACAATATGAACAATCAACAGTACAGTGAAAATGAAAATTACAGTTCCAACAAAAACATTTTTGATTACATGCCTTAGACTACATGCAGGGCCTAAAATGCCCGACATGGAGTCCAAGAATCGGGTGACGCCTCCCGCTGTGCCAGAGTCCCGAATCCGGGACCAACACACAGGGAGGCCGACTAACCCAGTAGGGGGTGGCGTATCAGACATCAAACCTTCAACCCTCCAAAAAAAAAAAGAACCAACAGTTTGAAACCGACCACCTCGGGCCTGCCTTATTCACACAAAAAGGATACCATGGGTAGCAAACAGCTACCATCTTGCTGGTGGTCAAAACCACTAAGGCTCCTCACGAATCTTGTGACTCTTCGTCCTAGTTTCTGGGGCCTTTTGGTGTTGTGCGCAGGCGAGCAAAGGACGGAGAAGATCCAGATGGCTCCGGGGATCTCCTCTGTTGTTTCCTAGGGACATTGCGTTGCCAGGTTGGTGAAAGTGGTGGATCTTGTGTTGGTAATTTCCATTCCGGGATGACTGGTACCTGCAGGTCTAGGGAAGCGCAAAAGTCATTCAGATCCGCTGGTGAACGCAGTGTAGCTGTTCTGCCCTCTCTGCGGGCTGTCAAACTGAAGGGGAATCCCCATCTGTAGGGCAAATCAGCTTTCCGCAGAACCTCTAATAAGGGGCGCAAAGTTCTCCGGCGTTGCAGAGTGATCCATGAGAGATCTTGGAATAGTTGTACCTGGGCACCCTTAAAGTCAATATGAGGCCTATTACGTGCTTTAGCCATAATCTCTTCTTTCAATAGAAAGTCCGTAATGCAACAAATAATGTCCCTAGGACGTCCAGAAACTGGCTTTGGTCTAAGTTCCCTGTGGGCCCTATCCATTTTAACAGGATCACCTGGATTTCTTCCCAATATGGTGGAGAACAGGAGATTAAGAACCTCCGGAACATTTTCAACGTTCTGCGACTCCGGGATACCCCGAACCCTGATGTTGTTCCTGCGACCTCGATTATCGAGATCCTCTATATGCAACTGGAGGTCTTGTATTTTCTCAGATTGCTCCAGAAGACGAGAATGGAGAGCATTAACAACTTTTCTGGAAGATGCGTGGTCATCTTCTAGCTGATCGACCCTATTAGCCACTGCGGTTAGATCCTGGCGCATTTCAGCTATGGCTGACCGACAGGTGTCTTTAACTTCAAGTATCAACGCCTGAAAGTCTTGTTTCGTAGGTAACTGATGCACATGGGACCACCAATCCGCTGGCGGAGGCCGCGGTGGACCTGACAATGAAGATTGATGCGACTCTGGGGATTCTGGGGACCAGTCTCCAGGGCCCGATTGGGGCCTTAGCATAGGGGGTGTATTAGAATAGTCCATGTCCTCCTGCTCCCTGTTAGGAGATCTCTGTGTTTGGCAGTATTGTGGCCCCTGAGAGGGGGGGGATGAAGCAGCAGGTGATGTGGCCTGATGACTGGGGCTCGGCTGGAGACACTCAGCTCCCGCTGGTGTAGGTAAATCTATGAGCAGGGGGAGCACTGCTTTATATCCCCCCTCAGCTGTAGAGAGAGGGTTCTGGGCAGGTGTGTGTACCTCTATAGGGCTGCTTGCCCGCTGTGCTCCCACGCGTGTCTTCTCCCTCTGAGCGCCGGGCTGCAGGGCTGCTGTGCCTGCTGTAGGCGGTCCCTGCACAGCAAGAGGCGCCAGGCTCTCCGCGCTCGGTGCCATCTTGGGACCGGCGCGTGTCTCCCGGACCACAAAGTCGTCCAGGGTTCGGGGAGTTGAGGCGCCTGCCCGGTCTGGGGAGACTCCCTGTGCCTTAGCGCAGCGGCGATTCCCCATAACAAGCCGATCCAGGCTGATTTCAGGTGCTGGGGTAGCTTTATTTAGGCCCGGGTGGACGGAGCTGCTGGCTCAGACGTCTGTCTCGGCTGGCATCCGGACACGCCCCCCCAACATGGCATTTTAAGCAGTAACTTATTGCTTCCTGTTCTTCCACATCTTTCAATTGCATCGCCCCCCTGAGGCCACCAATACAGTTTAAAGAAGGAGAGCAAATTCAGACTCTCGTTGTAGCTACTTTCCAGGGTCTCTCTGTAGAGCAAAAATGGTTGGTCCAGCAGGATGAACTCCAAAGATATTGCAGTCCTGTCAACATCTTCTCACTTTTCCCGCAGTTCCTAACAGCCAATGAAGTGTTGCTTTAAAATAGCGCTGAGAGCAGCATCTCTTAAGTTGCCTGGGGCTTGGTGGATTTGGTCCTATTTGGTGAACTCTGTCCTGAGTTGTCTGAGTGCCCACAGAAATGGCACCGAGTGCCACCTCTGGCACCCGTGCCATTGGTTCGCCACCACTGGTATAGGAGATAGACAGATGATAGAGAGATTGAAGATGCATATGAAAAATGATATAGATTTATAGATGCAGAAATATAAAGTAGATTATATATATATAGCTAGATAGATAGATGATTAATAGATATACAACAAGCTAGACAGATAAATGGTTAGATAGACAAATTATAATAGATTCATAACTAGACAGATAGAGGATAGATATATAGACAGGAGATAGATGATAAGCATCTTCAGCCGGGCATTCAATCAAGTGGTATTAGAAGAGCAATACATCTTCTGCCCGAAAAGTCCACATGCAGGGGGCCCTTTAGGACAAGGGGCCCTGGGCAAATGCCCAGTTTGCTACCCCCTAACGCCGACCATGTCAGTAAGTGATATTATATCACTAGGATCCTTAGAATGAAGGGTATAATAGGGATATGTGACTACTTTTTGGAAGGAATTCCTGATCTCAGGATGGATGAGGGTCCCAGAGGTGAGATTAACATATATCAGATATTATATTCTGTGGTATTCCCACAAATTATCCAGGGAGAAACACACCATTAATCAACAACAAATGAAACAAGCACACACAGACCTGGACACAACACTGTTAGCTGTAGCCACATGACTATGAGGGAGACTTATCATCTATTCATCATACGCCAGCACATGAGCGCCAGCGTATGATGGAATACACTGCGTCAACGCGGGATACATCAAGAGGCGTAGGGTGATGCCACACGTGGCTTTTTTGGTCCATTTTTAAGCGTGCGTTTTCAGTCCGTTTAAAAAAGCATGCGTTTTTAAAATGCATCCATTTTTTACCGTTTACCATGCGTTTGGCTGCTTTGAACCTGTTAAGATAAAAAGGTTCTAAGCAGCCAAACGCATGGCAAACGGTTAAAATCAGATGCGTTTAAAAACCACAGACTGAAAACGCACGCTTAAAAATGGACCAAAAACGCCACATGTGGCATCACCCTTAGGCCCCCTAATGTATTCGATGTGATGGCCGCTAGGTCCTACCTGGCATAGAAATACGCACAGCAAGTAAACCTCCAGGAATAGGGGCAGGAATGCCCTGTGCCGGCCCAGTCCCCATCAGTCATGCCCCCATTTTAAACCCCTTTGGCGTGGAGATAATGTAACAACTATGTAATATGTACAAAATATGGATTAAAGTATGATGCTAAATCATGAAGATTTTTAAAACTAAAACTTTACGCAACACAATAGGGCACATTTATCATGCGCTGGCATAATGGTGCCCCCGCCCACCGCATTTAACAGGCGGTTCTCTATTCTACACCATGCTCAGCCTCCATGTAATCAGAGTATACTGATCACTTCTGTACTTGTGTGCAAACAGACATAACCAGCAGCGCCATCTAGAGGCTACTGACAATAATACAGTTATCTAGTTATCTGTAAAAAGAAAATATCCATACATTTTTTTAGGGGGACTGGGGGAACAATAAGAGGGGGAGCTCCAACCACCATATGAGGGGGAGCTGGGAGCATGATATGAGGGTTGAGCTGGGAGCACCATAGTAGAGGGAGCTGGGAGCAGCATATAAGGGGGAGCTGGGAGCACCATATAAGGGGGAGCAGCACGATACGAGCTTGAGCTGGGAGCACCATACGAGGCGGAGCTGGGCACACAATAATAATTCTTTATTTATATAGCGCACACAGATTATGCAATAAGGGGGAGATGGGTGCACAATAAGGGGGAGATGGGAGCACAACATGAAGGGGTGTTGGGAACATGATATGCAGGGGAAATGGGAGCACGATATGAGGGGGAGCTGGGAGCACTATAAGTGGAGGAGCTGGGAGCACCATACAAAGGGGAGATGGGTGCAGAATAAGGGGGAGATGGGAGCACTATATGAGGGGGAGCTGGGAGCACTGTATGAGGGGGAGCTGGAATCACAATATGAGGGAGCTGGGAGCACCATATGAGGGGAAGCTGGGAGCACTGTAAGGGGGATCTGGGAGCACAACATGAAGGGGAGTTGGGAACACGATATGAGGGGGAAATGGGAGCACTATATGTGGGGGAGATGGTAGCACGATAAGGGTGAGCATGATACAAGCTTGAGCTGGGAGCACCATACGAAATGGAGATGGGCGCACAATAAGGGGGAGCTGGGAGCAGCATATGAGGGGGAGCTGGGAGCAGCATATGAGGGGGAGCTGGGAGCACCATATGAGGGAGCTGGGAGCACCATATGAGGGGGGGCTGGGAGCACTATAAGGGGAGCTGGGAGCACTATATTTGAGGGGAACTGGGAGCACGATACGAGGTTGAGCTGGGAGCACCATATGAGGGGTAGCGGGGACCACTATAAGGGGAAGCTGGGAGTTTGATATGAGGTGAAGCTGGGAGCACAATATGAGGTGAAGCTGGGAGCACAATATGAGGTGACGCTGGGAGCACAATGTTAGGGAGAGCTGGGAGCACAATGTTAGGGGGAGCTGGGAGCGAAATATATGGGGGAGCTGGGAGCACAATATCTGTGGGAACTGAGAGCACGATATGAGGAGAAGTTGGGAGCACAATGTAAGGGGGAGCTGGGAGCACAATTTGAGGGGGAGTTGGGAGTACGATATGAGGGGGAGCTGGGAGCACGATACAAGCTTGAGCTGGGAGCACCATATGAGGGTGAGATGGGCGCACAATAAAGGGGAGCTGGGAGCACCATATGAGGGGGAGCTGAGAGCTCTATAAGGGGGATCTGGGAGCACAACATGAAGGGGAGATGGGAACATGATATGAGGTGGAGCTGGGAGCACGATACAAGCTTGAGCTGGGAGCACCATATGAGGGGGAGATGGGCGCACAATAAGGGGGAGCTAGGAGCACCATATGAGGGGGAGATGGGCGCACAATAAGGGGGAGCTGGGAGCACCATATGAGGGGGGGGGGGAGAACCATATGAGGGGGAGCAGGGAGCACCATATGAGGGAGAGCTGGAATCACAATATGTGGGGGAGCTGGGAGCACCATATGAGGGGGAGCTGGAGACATATGAGGGGGAGTGGGAGTACGAATATGAGGGGAGTGGAGCACAATATGTGGGAGCTGGGAGCACCATATGAGGGGGAGCTGGGAGCACAATATGAGGGGGAGCTGGGAGCACAATATGTGGGGGAGCTGGGAGCACAATATGAGGGGGAGCTGGGAGTACCATATGAGGGGGAGCTGGAATCACCATATGAGGGAGCTGGGAGCACTATAAGTGGAGCTGGGAGCACTATATGAGGGGGAGCTGGGAGCACAATATGTGGGGGAGCTGGGAGCACAATATGAGGGGGAGCTGGGCGCACAATATGTGGGGGAGCTGGGAGCACAATATGAGGGGGAGCTGGGAGCACTATAATTGGAGCTGGGAGCACCATATGAGGGGGAGTTGGGAACACAATATGAGGGGACCGCAGTGTTACAGGGCATAGTGGAGGGTAATAATGAGAGCTGTGGGCTGTGCTGCATCTCTTATCCCTCCTACGCCCCCACAGAAGCTGAAGGTCTCTCGGCCCCGGGGAAGGCTCCAAGCAGATGCCCCATCACCAACAGAAAACAAAAGAACAAAAACCACATCTGCACGTTATTATGAGGTCACTCACATAACAATCTACCCTGTTTCCATGGCAACAGACACCATCTTTGAAATGGGCAAATCGCATCCCTTACTTATAGCCGGAAGCGGAAGTCTACCGTGACCCGGAAGTTGTACTTCAGACACCGGAGAGTGAAAACAGTAGGTGACACAAGTCCCATGTGAGTTGTTGTGCTTTGTGTGCCGGCGGCTCGTATATAGTGTCCTCTTCTGACAAGTTGTCACCCGGGTGATAATATTCCATCACGCGTTATTGCTGCTCGGACCTCGCGGGCTGTAATTGCCTCATTGTCATGTGCTGGGGCACTACCGCTAGGCGGCGTCATCTAGTTTTGGTGTAAAGAGCGCATTGTATGGTTTCCCATAGCAGCCAATCAGAGTGTAGCTTTTATCCTCATAGTGCTGGTTAGAAATTATGAGCTGAGATGTGATTGGCTGATTCTGGACCCTAATCCTCCCATCTATAGTAATGTATATACATGGCTGCAGGGTTTCGTATGTCCTGCTATAGGGATAGATGTAAGAACATATCACTTCTATGGGACATCTGGAGCCACCATCTCATGCAGTCCCATATAAGAGAAAGGAGCAGTGTTCTAGAAATGTTCACCGTGGACATACAGAATACAGACGTCATGGAGGGTCTGTGCTGTCTTCCACCATCTTTGTATAAGATTTGGCTGCCATATGATGCTACTGGTATGATCTGCGAGAGGCAGATGATCCTTTAGGAATATCCCGCTATTCCCTGAGATATCTGCCTATATGAAGAAACAAAGAATAAAAAAAATTGTCTCGAATAATTAATGTTACTTTTTCCAGAATTCAGAGTTTTCCTTTGTCTCCTTGCAGGTTGTAGTAATGGAGCCGGAGCTGTCAGACCGTTACGACCATGCCCTGCTCGGTATCCTGCAGCACGTCGGAAACATACAGGACTTTTTAAATGTTTACTTTGGATTCTTGTACCGTAAGACAGATTTTTATCGGCTGCTACTGAGCCCCCAGGACCGCATGGGATTCCCCCCTGGTGCTGCACAGAATATGGTCCTACAGGTGAGTCCTACTGGTTGTTACAGTGTGCCATGCCTTATATGTAACCCTGGTGGTGCAGGTCACTCACACTTATCCTCTATCAGGCCTACAAAACCTATGAGAAGCTGGCCACGCAGGACCACGAGCAGAGGATGCAGGAGTTACAGGAGAAGATCAGAAAGACGGAAGAAAGGTTGGCAGAGAGCGGCGATGCCCCTGGAGCAGCGGAAGAAGTTATCGTAGATGCTCCCACAGAAGAGCAACCTGTAAATCCAGAAGAGGCTGATGTACCACGTGCGGAAGAAAGAGCTGAGGCTGGTGGAGATAACACCGAGGACTCCGCTGCTCTACCCCAGTAATGTACCGCCATTTGTCCAGTATTATACTGCGCTTAATCTCGGCCCATTTTATCTTCTAAAGAAACACTAAACTTAGAAATGAGTGGCAAAAGTAAGGCCTCATTCAGACAGCGGATGTGGGGGCTGTGATCTGGGCGCATGATTTGCGAACAGATTACTGTCCTCATAGACTTTCTTTGTCTCCTGGTGACACGGCACAATCGCCGCCTCAGGATGTGTCATTTATTTTGTCAGATTTGCAGCCCAGCTGCTTGTCTGTCTGTGGAGGTAGGGAAGAGTGCTCCCCCCTCCCACCACCTCCTCCCGGCCCAGTGCTTGCTCGGTATACAGATGATTACATGGCCGTCTGAATGAGGCCTAAGTATGGATAATGTTCTGATCCAATTGTCAGACAATTGCAGCAATTGACAGACCAGTCTTCTGGTCACTTTCCTCTTTAGCTGATAAACAACTGGATGTAGGGGAAAGGTTCCTGCTACAGGCAGTTCTCTTACAGCCCACAGAGGAGAATAGACTTAAAGAGGACCTGTCATTCATAAAAAAAAGCACTAGGAGCTCCTTACTTTAGTAAGATGACGCTAGCAGACACTGCTCCGGAGTACAATAGAAACGCCGGACCACTCCATAGGCCGGCGGTGACTCAGTCTCCGCCCCTAGCTCCGTCCCCTCATGAATACACAGGACCGCTTTAAGTGCGGTCCGGCAATTCTATTGTACTCCGCAGCAATGTCTGCTAGGGTTCCGATAAAGCTAGTAGTGTAACACTGCTGACAGGTCATCTTTAAAGGATATCTACCATCCGGATGGAGGTAAGCACACTTACCTTTTGGTGTGTGCCCTCTCTGGCTGTATCCACTCTTTTAGCTTATTATGCCCTTTCTGTTACAAAAATCAGTCCTTAACCCCTTAACGACTTGGCTCTTTTTTTATTTTTTTGTTTCCATTTTTTGCTCCCCACCTTCAAAAATCTATACATTTTTTATTTTTCCATGTAGAAGAGCTGTGTGAGGGGCTTGTTTTCTGCATAACAAATTGCACTTGATAGTGACAGTATTTAATATTCCATGCCGTGTACTGAGAAGCTGGAATAAGCTCCAATTGAAGTGAAATTGGTGAAAAAATGCATTTGTGCCATTTTCTTGTGGGCTTGGATTTTACGGATTTCACTGTGCACCCCAAATGACATGTCTTCTTCATTCTTTGGGGCCGTACAATCACGGGGATGACAAATTTATATAGGATTTATGTTTTCATGCATTTACAAAACTTAAAACCTCCTGTACAGAAAAAAATTTTTATTTTGCCATCCTCTGTCTCTAAAAAATATTTTTCAGACCCCTAGGATACTTTAATCCAAGTTGTCTGATTGATACCACCGTAGGCTAAATTCGCACTAATGTGTGCCTTAGCAAATCATAGCACGTTGGCGCATGGGAGAGCAGGAGGGGGTGAGCAAAAATAGCTGGTGAGAAAATAGTAGCTGCATGGCGAAGATACGGCCAAAGATAGAGCAGGATCGATCTTTTTTTTGGCTACGGCTTGCGCTCACTGTACCAAGCCTGTGCACCATAGCTGTTTATGGGGGGGAGGGGGGGGGGCATTATGTACGGCTGGAACCCTGCAGATCACAAGAATTGGGGCTTCGTTTATTAGTAATTGATGGAGCAGCAGGTCAATTGGTCCAATTGGACCTATTCTGTGAATAGTAAGTAACCTGCAATACAGAACTACATCGCCAAGGAAGCTCTGATCCTGGATGTTCTGTAAGAGATCTTTATTAAAGTCCTATCATTTCGGTTTAGGGCAGTACCACTTACAGCCGTCTGACTTTGGCTTATGATAGGGACAGGCAATGGGCTCCCTTTTTTTTGCTATATATTTTAATCTATGGTAATAGATATAGCGCCCAGTAATTGTCCTTGTGTTCCCTATTTGCAGCTCTAAACCAGACTTTACGAAGGGTCTGTATTATGAGCGATCCCCTAATGTAAGGTTATTATCAGATTTTTATTTTTTTTCCCTTTCCGAGCAGCAGCAATTACCACTGTTATGAGGATTGATGCCAGCGCGGTGTATAATAACATCAGGGAGTTACTGAAAAAGAGAGATTTGCAAGTCTTAGGTGTGATGCGGCCGAGTGATGTAGTGTTTTAATATGTAGGATGTAGCAAAGACCAGAGATCGGGGCAAAAGGTAAATTATTATATGCTTGGGCACTGGAGAATAAAATCTTTGGGAAGGAGCAGGACAAGGTCCTTAACCACTTATATACCACAGACTTTGTGCTATTCCAAAGGATAGGACTCCTGCCCTATCCCACTAGAGGTCAATAGTGATTGAGGACTTGGATTTGGTTTGCCATTACAGCAGGGGACCTGCCACAGCCTCAGGCTTGCCATGGCCGTCTCCCCATTGTATCTACACAGTCAGGACCACTTATCATGTTTCATCAGGTTTTTTTTTCCATCAGTTATTGTGAATTAACACCAGGAGCGGTGGAATAGACAGAACAGGTACAAATCTTTCAATTCTTTAATATCTCTACACTGGTTTGGACTCACAGTAACTGGTGAAATAATTGGGTCTTTAACTGCCCCATGTTTCATCTTCTCTAGTGGATGTATATCATAACTTTTTGTATGGTATCAAGGGAGGCATCAAAGTAAATGAAGACCCTATGGCAGTGGTGGCGAACCTATGGCACGGGTGCCAGAGGTGGCACTCGGAGCCCTGTCTGTGGGCACCCAGGCCCTCACCCAGCACAAAGGTCACCATTCAGGACTCCTCCTCCTGCAGTCACAGGCAGCCCAGAATGTGCCGTGTTCAGCACTATTTTAAAGTAACTTGAAGAGTAAGGGAGGAGCAAGGAGGAGTGGGCAGAGCTGGATTATCATTGAAGCCCCTTCTCAGGGCCTGCGATTCATCCTGTTAAGGGGACCTTAGAAGGAAGCTACAATAATAATCCGAATTTCTCCATCATTCTACTGTATTTGGTGTCTTCAGGGCTCTAATACGTTCGAATCTGCGACACAGCAGGGAGCAATAAATTACTTTAAATTGGCATTGGGCACTTTGTGAAAAATATGTGGCTTTCGGTTGAAGTTTGGGCACTTGGTCTCTAAAAGGTTTGCCATCACTGCCCTATGGATTTGCAGGAAGATCAGCCACTGTCATAGTATCTTCCTATAAGGGTAGGATTAAGCAACACTAAAGTGTTTCCCCCGGGACTATTAATTTTCTAACGCTATTTATTTACGGGATTCAAGTACATAAGACCTAACGATAAAAATATTAGCGATGGGAGAGTGAACCCTGTGCACAAGAGCGTACTAGAGAAGATGGAGGAAGGAACGGCTTGGGTCTCCGCACTGTATGGGACCACACAATCATTGATCACTGGATGTAAATGTACACGTCCCTACAGGAGTAATGTCTCTATAATGTGATTTTTTTTCCCCCCCTGCAGAGAGCAAGAACATTTTCAGATGGACTCCGACAGCTACAACGGCGCCGTGAGGAAAAACTACACGTGGTCGCAGGATTATTCCGACTTGGAAATTAAAGTGCCGGTGCCTAAAGATGTGGTGAAAGGCAGACAGGTGACTCCTCTCTTGTGCTGCTGCTTCTCTAGGGCTCCCAGCAGAGGGGGATACAGACTAATACAACAGCCAGACACAAAATTGCTCTAAGCAGACACAAAGGAATCTGCCAGGTCTGAGAGGGTTTTACTCAACTGCAGAGGTCTGAGGACAGCGTTATCCTGTGTAGGAAAATTCACTCTATCCAGGACAATAGAGCAGAGTCTCATGTTTATATCCCGGTGCTGTATGGCCATGTCTTGTGATGGGAGACCCAGAGTCCCCGTTTATTATTGCATTTTGGTTGGGGTAAAATACTTTTAATGTACTAGCCTTTTTTTACTAGTTGTGTGAGGATACGATGCAGGATATTGGAAAAACATCCATCACTCCAGTAAGGTTGTAGCTGGCAAACTGTTCTTTATTAGGACATAAGACTACAGCCAGGTAGGAATATAATGAAGGATATTTGTGTGTGTGTGTGTGTGTGTTACTTTTAGGAGATTTTATCGCACACTGAAATGTCCTTTCCAGAACTCACACTTCAGAGGAGTCCTATCAGAGATGAGTCAAGTTTAGAGGCTGAAGGTAGATACGCCCTTAACTTCTGTTCTATAGTAAATAGTATATGACACCATAGAAGGTTTCTACGTACCAAAGATAGTGGCGAATTAAGTGATATAACGTTTCCTCAGCAAAGATCATTAACCCCTACGGGACTCAGCCTCTTTTGGCCTTAAGGACGCGGCCCCATTCTTCAAATCTGCCTGTGTCACTATAAGTGGTTATAGCTTTGGAACGCTATGAGATATCCAGGGGATTTTGAGATTTGTTTTCTCGTGACACATTGTACTTCAAATTAGTTTAAAAATTTGGATGAAATCTTTTGCGTTTAGTTATGGAAAAAAAACAAAATTTGGCAAAAATTTGGAAAAACTCTTTATTTTCAACATTCTAAATTCTCTACTTTTGATGCAGATAGTCATAGCTCCCAAATAAATTAATAACTTACATTTCCCAAATGTCTGCTTTATGTTGGATGGTTTTTTAAGATTCCACATATTTTACTAGAATGTTATGAGGCTCAGAATTTAGGTATCATTTTTCACATTTTTTGTAAAATCACTATAAGTGATTATAGCTCTGAACGCTTTAACATAACCAGTGGATTTTGAGATGGTTTCTTGTGACACATTGTACTTCAAATTAGTCTAAAAATTTAGACGAAATCTTTTGTGTTTAGTTATTTTAAAAAGGAAATTTGGTGAAAATTTAGAAAAAATCTTTATTTTCAAAGTTCTAAATTCTCTACTTTTGATGTAGATAGTTACAGCACCCAATTTATTTCATAACTTACATTTCCCAAATATCTGCTTTATGTTGGTGTGGTTTTTTAAGATTCCACATATTTTACTAGAATGTTATGAGGCTCATAATTTGGGGGCCATTTTTCACATTTTTTGGGAAAATCACCGAAACCTTTATTTATAGGGATCTGCTCAGCTTTCAATTGACTGTGAGAGGCCTAAATAATAGAAAGCCTCGTACATTACCCTATTTTGGAAACGACACCCCTCATTGTATGAAAAAGCACTTTTAAGAATTTTGTTAACCCTTTTAGGTGTTTTATAGGGGTTAAACAAAATGGAGGTGCAGTCTACAAATTGTAATATTTTTGGACAATATGTTCATTTTTGGTGGAAAATGAGACATTCATGGAGAAAGGCTCCATAATGTTTGATACCAAATTTCTCCCGAATATGCCGATACCCCATATGTGGTGGTATCCTGCTGTATGGGCGCACGGCCTGGCATAGAATGGAACGGCCAGAGCAAATTTGCATTGCCAAATTGTGCAGGTTAAAAAATGTTTGTTTTTTTTTCTTTTTTCAGTGTGGACCTATAGGGGCTTATTTTGATCTTTTTCCAGAATGTTTTTTGGGGTTTTTTTTGCAGCATTCACTGACTGTGCATACATGGGTCTGCATAGATAGAGTAGGGGGCAGCTTCACAGACCAATGTGCGCTCAAGACAAGCTGGTAGGTGTCGTTCGTCCCAGGCTACATGGAGTAGCTTTTACTTCCACAGCGCAGGTACTCCACGCCACAGTAGCCTCCGGCACCAGTTAAGTTCAATGGTTAAACAAAATAACTATGGGTATGAGGGTTAGAGGCGCAACCTACCATCCCATCTACCGTATTGGCTAGATCTTTAATGGTAAGTTTCCTCTAAATAGTCTGAAGAATAGTCACAACTTTGTTCTGAAAAACCTTGAGGATTTCCGGTAGCTTCCATTCTGTTAATGGATTGAATGATCACTTACTTTACATAAAGGTATTAAGAAACTTTGTAATATATTTCATCAGAGGAAAGTGCTTCTTTCTCTTCTTACTTTGGCTCTTATCTTCATCTTCCCTCCTTCACTCTGAAATCTGAGCTGAATTTCAGGATGGGTGACAAATCTCATAAGGATGGAGGTTGAACTATATAACATGCACACTCTGATCAGCCAAGCATGCATGTGTTTTTGATATTGAAAGGGGAGAAAGTCTTTGTCCAGACTCTGCTGATGGCCGTATATCTCACCTTGATCAGGCCTGTTTCCATCCAACTACCCAATCCTTCTCTTACAATGACTTCTGTTGAAACCTAAGGCCCCCTTCCCCCATACACTTTACATGGTCAGCGACTCCTACCAAAACCTCCTGATGGCCAAAGTCTGGCAGAGGCTTTTTTTTTTTTTTTCCTGGTATCCCTGTTTTGTTATTAGATATTTCCTCCCTATAACATCCAAATTAAGTTTCCCAATTTAGAATCCTAGGTTTGCCAAAACTGGAACCTACGCATTAACCCTTTAGATGCCTGCTGAATAGTGATGCATTATGTAATAGCGAGAAGGAAATATCAGACACCGGGGGATACGCGCTGAAGCAATGTGTTTCTCTCCGCCATCTGTAGGTTGCATATTCTGAGGAGACTTGTCAGCAGAGCTTGGAGACAGAATTTTCTGTTTCTAATCTCCTGAACTCCATCGTTTGCTTTGCTCCAGTATAGAATTGTAACAATGTAAAATGTGTTTGGCGCAATCCGCTTTTATTCTAGTTGTAAGTAAATCTGACCATTCGAAAGCAGAGCACAGATCCCCCAAGTCTGGTAAGAAAGCGTCACAAAGCAAGAACATGTAGTAACCTCCGTGACATGAGGGCACTAAATTATTTCCATATATTGGCACCATATCTTGAGATTGGACAGGGCACTACCAGGCTAATAATCTGTTTTTTTTTTTTTTCTGTATACCCTTCCAGGTGTCGTTGGACCTGCGCAGCACGTGTATCCGAGTGGCAGTGAGGGATAGTCAGGGCGAGCGCGTCCTGATGGATGGAAACTTTACTCACAAAATAAATGC
This sequence comes from Engystomops pustulosus, assembly GCA_019512145.1. Lineage (NCBI taxonomy): Eukaryota > Metazoa > Chordata > Amphibia > Anura > Leptodactylidae > Engystomops > Engystomops pustulosus. The sequence goes on from CM033644.1 coordinate 18,241,650, forward strand.
AGAGACCTCCCTGTGGAGCCTGGAACCGGGGAAATGTATCTCGGTAATAAGATGGATGACGCTTTACCAGTGGCACCTAGCACATAACGCTGTTCTGGAGGCAGCTGGGAATCTTCAGTGTGGCACGCTATACATCCGCTCCTCTTTAGTGTATTCTGCTAACACAGCAAATTACTTGCTTGTTTGAAGGGGACCTGGTGCCCCGGAATATACCAATTCTGCATTGTACTGTTCCACATGTGTCCCAATATACTCGGGTAATGCCAAATTGTCACAAATTTCTAGGAGGAATAATAGAAGAAGATAAAATAGCTAAACATAAAGTTATAAAAACAGATGCTTCAGAATTGGTATGTAATTAAAATGCAGGTATGTGCTAGAATTTTTGTCGGGATCCCAACATTTTTGTATAGTTCAATTGGGGAGGACATCAATATGCAGTCTCCTGTACCTCCGCCAATTAGAGGTTTCTCTCCATTCTTGATCAGGAAGGTGATCCTGAGAAGGCATCCCCTTTAGAGGGGTTTTCCAGGGATCTCGGGTGGAGGTGGGGAAAAAATAAGAATGTGTACTTGCCCCAACTCCTGGGTTCTGCATCCTTCTGGTTTTCAGGCCAGGGTTCATTGGAATCACTTTGGTCAGTGACCCCACAAGGCGTCACTTCCGTTTATCAGGGTATGTTGCTGTCTTTGTTGTCCCCTGCTCTCTGGAAGCCACTCATTGACTGAAACTGGTTCCATGACCCCTTGAAACTTCAAATTGTCTAGTTATCCCCTGTCCACATGCTATCATGTTGCTTGCTAAGGCTCTTGGTAATGTTACCCCCACGGATCACAAGTACGGGGGTCTGTCGGACACCAGATGAATAGAGCAGCCAGTCATGCATGCGCCATCTGCTCAATTCCTTTCTGTGGAGGTGATGGACTTGCTAGGCTTTCTTAGCCAGTGTCATGGGCCGTGAATGAAGCGGCAGCATGCATGTGCAACCAGTTCCTCCATTCTTTTGGTGTGCAACAGGGGTAGAACAGATCCCCATTCTCTTGATCTGTAGGGGTTCCACCACTTAGATGCCCACCGATCAACAAGTTAGGCCTTTACTGTAGATGGTGGCTACCTTGCTGTCACTGGACAACCCCTTTTAATGATGACCGCAAGACCCTCTCAATCTTTACTGGTAGTGCATGCAATAGAAAACTGCTTTACACCACAAAAACTATATTAAAGGGGTTTTCTGACATTCGGAAAAACATTCATGACCGACTTTTATCCCCAAAATACACGTAACCCCCTCCTGTCACGTCAGTCCAGAAGTGATGACGTCACATTGTGCACCTAATCGCTTGTAATTCAGACCAGACCACTGGGACAAGTGAATGTGCACCTTGTACATGTTGTCTTTACTTCCCGTCCAGCAGAAGTCAGAACTCCCCTTTTACATTTCCATGGTGCTCGTTACAGCTTCGTTGTATGTCATCATGAACATGAGATCTGTACCAGATGTAAACTGGGGATTTGTATAATGAAGCAACTTTGTCATTGTGACAACCCTTAGTTCACATTATTCTTTACCACAGCGGTTCTTTATCTACTAAAAGACTCTAAAATCTCATCTTTATGACCCTTGTTTTTTCCCCACAGATTAATCTGAGTAAATGTGGAGAATACTGGTGGAACGCAGTTTTGGAAGGCGAGGAGAAAATCGACATTGAAAAGATCAACAAGGAGCGCAGCATGGCCACGGTGGACGATGAAGAACACGCAGTGCTGGACAGACTTACATTTGACTACCACCAAAAACTGCAAGGAAAGCCACAGAGTCATGAGCTGGTATGATGTGTGACTGTCCCCAGTCTTGCTGTAGTGTAGTATCCAATGACTTCTCTTATTGGTTAGGTGTATGATTGCGACCACACACGCCACTTGTTGCGCCGAATACATCAAAAGGGTCAAGCCTCTCCGTGTATCCGGTGACCACCGGGCAAAACTCCTGTCGTTTTGTGTGCTATTTTTAGTGCCAATTCTTGCACTGCACAAGAATTTACGGTTATTTCACTGCTTCTACGCCAGAAAACGGACATAGGAGCAGTGATAAATCTCATTGCTGTGTATATGCATACACTGGCTACAACACAATGGCTACAAGATCTTGCCTCTACTTTTTAAGATCCCGTTTTGACTTTTTCAGACATCAAATTCCATTGTATGAACATTCCTAGTGATGACGTGTTGTCGCTCTAGTCTTGACCTAATGCTGCTTTTTATCTTGTTCCCTTGCAGAAAGTTCATGACATGTTGAAGAAAGGCTGGGATGCGGACGGCTCACCCTTCAAGGGGCAGGCATTTGACCCGTCCATGTTCAACATCTCTCCAGGTGCTGTGCAGTTCTGACACAGGACAATGCTGGTCTGTCCCACCTGATGTCCCAGTTTACAGGGTTACTCCCGGGTGCCCGGTGCCCTCCCATATCATTACAGTACACCTCCACCTATATTCTTGTATTTAAGTGCTTATTTAAGATGGGTTTGTAACCAAACTGGAGTTTCTATTGTAATTCTGTGGAACATTTTTCATTATGCAGTCAGAACTGGTGCCAATATTATGTCCATGTTTTCAGTCTATTTTTCTTTTTAGCAGGAATAAAGGGGCCATTCACTTCCCATTTTGATCCTCCATTTAGCGGTTTAATGGATATACTTACAAGGATTGCAAATGGAAGAACATTTGTTATTATAGAGTCAGCATTGATGGGCACAGAGTGTGGTATATGATGCTGCTTTATGTTGAAGGATACTATTCTTTGCATTTGTATTTTTTCCCCATATCTGTTAAATGGGTCATCAATATGTGATGTACGGACATATCAGAACAAATACCCCTGTAAACCCATAACTACACTGCAAGTAAAGCTCCTACACATGCAGCAATGTTACCACTGTGAGTCTGGATATGGGTTCAGATACATGAAAGGGCAGTGAGAAGTGGAGTCCCAGGACACCCTAGCAGATAGTATAAGAGCGTATCACGTAAGAATGACTCAAATTTCCTTGTTCATCTGTTCTCTGCACATGGGTCAATCACTGGAGTTATTATTACCTTGTATATAAAACTGTTTACAACCCATTCTGTCCCCTGACATTGTTTCTTCATATGGTGACAAAGTTTTCTCTTGCATATGCAATTGCCATCTGTGACGCAGCCTATGACACACTATTATTTATTTATAGAGCATTAGTTCCATGGTGCTGTACAATCAGAATCCCACGAAGTAAAGTTAGGCCCTATCCATGGGATAGCGCCTAACTTGCTGATCAATGAGGGTCTCGGTGCTGAGACCCCCGCAGATCTTCAAAACAAGGGGTCCGTCTGACCCCTCGTGGCTCTGTCAAATTAATGAAGCAGGCGGCCGCACATGACCTTTCTGCCCCCTTTAATCTCTATGGAGCTGACGGAAATTGAGGAGCGCCACGAGCATCGGACCCCTTGTTTTCGCAATCTGGGGGAGTCTCTTTAAGACCAAAACTGGTGCAAGTACAAATACAAAACTACAGTGGTCAGGAGACAAGTAGGAGGAGGATCCTGTCTGTGAGGGGTAGGGAGTAGAGACATGAGGTGAGGAAGCAGTTAATGTGCATTGTAAGTGAACCTCAACAAGTTGGTTTTCAGGTTACATGTGAAGGTTTGGAAGGTGGGGGACAATCTGACACATTTTGGTAGAGAGCTCCAGAGTATGGGAGATGCACAGGAGAAGTCCTGGAGACGGTTGTGAGAAGAGCAGATGGTAATGGAGAGAAGCAAAGGACCTGTGAGGAGCGGAGATTACGCGTGGGGTGGTATTGCCTGATGAGTTCAGAGATATATGGAGGGGACAGGTTGTGGACGGCTTTGTAGGTCATGGTTAGTATTTTGAACCATTTGGAGAGACTGGCAGAGAGGAGAGTCAGAGGAGAAGCGAGGAGACAGATGGATAAGCCGGACAGCAGAGTTTAGGATGGATTGGAGCGGCATTAGGCAGTTAGCTGTGAGACCACAGAGAAGAATATTGCAGTAGTCCAAGATAGAGATGATGAGGGCATGGACTAGTAATTTTGTAGACTCTGGATTATGAATTCTGTTTGTCTGTATGTTAAGTTTTAGAAAATGTGAAGAGAAAAAGGAGGATATGGCTGACAATACTTCATCCTTGCTGTAAATAGAAATGTATTGTCCTGTCATACAATGATACAAAAATATGGTTTATAAGTTTGTTATAATATCGCTGGTTTGGTAGGATAGGGGTCCCTTAAGGTTATGATGGATCAAATTCCTACTGTGGGAAAAGGAAAGTCGTGTGGCTTTTCTGTATTATGGGATATAAGAGACCTCACATACTTTTACTAAAATAAAAATGTAACTCCTGTCTTCACAAAGAATTGCACGCATTAAGAAGTTACACAATGAGCGTATGCTATCATCAAAAAGTTGTCTGCAGCCAGCGTGTTATAGAGCAAGAGGAGCTGAGAAGATTGTATATATTGTCCTATGTGCAGGCAATATGTTATAGAGCAGGAGGAGCTGAGCAGATTGTACATATTGTCACATGTGCAGGCAGCATGTTATAGAGCAGGAGGAGCTGAGCAGATTGTACATATTGTCATGTGCAGGCAGCATGTTATAGAGCAGGAGGAGCTGAGCAGATTGTACATATTGTCACATGTGCAGGCAGCATGTTATAGAGCAGTAGGAGCTGAGCAGATTGTACATATTGTCACATGTGCAGGCTGTGTGTTATAGAGCAGGAGGAGCTGAACAGATTATACTTGGTGTCCTTAGCATCCTCATCCAGAAGTGTCCTCTTCCACATGAGAATTCAAATGATCATCACAAGTTGGGGTGATAGGTCTACTCGGGCGCCTGACATTTGCAACACAGTAGTTTGTAGCAAAGTAAAGTCAATACATTGGAAGGAGATTGTGGATGAAGAAATTTACATCATGCAGCAAATGTCTACTCCATGGATCATCTCTACAAGATTTTTAGGTCTGGTGTGAAGCTCGGCTGAAAACTTTAGTCACTAGCTTTGTCTCTAATGCCTGTGGCAGCTATTAGGGAACATGTCAGCAGAGATCTGCTTTATATACTACTACCACATCCTTATTAAGCAGATGAACACTTACAAGATTATGTTCCTTAAAGGGGATGTCCAGAGCTTGGAAAAACATGGCTGCTTTCCTCCAAAAGTGTGAGTGTGGTATTACAACTATGCTCCTTTCATGTCTATACAGCCAGGCTGCAGTACCAGCACACACCAAGGTCAGGAGTGGCGCTGTTTATGGAAAAAAAATCTGCCATGTCTTTCAATCTGCTGACAAACCCTTTACTGGTAGAACATGGATCATCCAGAAAATCCACTGTGAGTAAGGAGTTGACTCACTTGAAGGTTATGAGGACGTCAGTCACATCGAGGGGTATTCCAAGGCTGGGATAGCTTGACCTCAGGGTAGATGTCTCTGCCTCTATTACTTTACACAATCTGTGACATACAATATTGGACGATCCTTTCACGGTTTCAGGTTAAAGGCAGAGAAGCATTAGGACACCCCAGTTGATGGCCCATAGGATAAAACAGGACAATATCCTGTCGCATTAAACTCGCAGCTTATAATTGCCTTGAATATCCAGCCCAAAACACTGAGCAACCAGAACCGAACTGACATTGGGGATGGACGTTCCAGCCAGTGGACGCATCAAACTCGCTTGTGTCTGAGCGGCTCTAATAGTTATCCACAGGATGCTGAGGTCTGATCAATAGGATATCCACTTATTACCAGGAAGGGGTGTTGTGTGCTCAGAGCCGGCAGAGAGGAAGGTCATCCATGTGCTTATACTGCTGTCACCTCTGTGGGACAGATTAAAAACATAGGACTGTATCATAGTGTCCTATCTGTAGGCAGCATGTTATAGAGCAGGGGGGGCTGAGTG
>CM033644.1:18251578-18367146 GCA_019512145.1 Engystomops pustulosus
TAACAGCAGATAAACATAAAAGCCTATACTTAGGTTTTTCCATCGCACCAATGAGGGATCTTTCAGGTTAGCAATATAATGTTATAGAAGCTTTACCTTTTTTATGTTCCCATTAGTATAGCTATTCAATGGTTTGTTTTTTGCACAATGAGCTATATTATTGTAGGTAACACATTGGTGTAAAAACCAACAAAAAAATGCGTGGTGCTGCACCTTCCCTCTTATGAGCTGTCCTTAACGGTCCTAGATGGATCCAGCAAACATCCACTATTCAATAATCCAGTAGAAGAAACTCTTTTGTGACCGGAGCTCAAAAACGAAAAAAACGATCCATGCAGGTTTCCTCCTTATTTGTGCACCAAACACAAGGGATCACTTTCAGGGATAAGTCACCATTCAGACCAGAAACCGTCAATAGTTTCACTCCTGTCCTAGTCTCCTCCACTGACTGCATATAAGAGACATATCCAGACATAGTGTAGACAGTTTCAATCTTTTATTTCCAGTTCTACTCACATATGTAGAGAAAAAATGCGCATATCACAAATAACTCCACGAGGACGCCAATCCTGGGCAAGGATTTATTTGTGATATGCGCATTTTTTATCTACATATGTGAGTAGAACTGGAGAAACATGGAAATAAAAGATTGAAACTGTCTCCCCTATGTCCTGGATATGTCTCTTAATATGCAGGTGAGTTGAGGACTAGGACAGGAGTGAAAATATTGACGGTGTCTGGTCTGAATGGTTACTTATCCCTGAAAGAGTGATCCTTAGTGTTTTGGGTCAAATAAGGAGGAAACCTGTCATGGATCGTTTTTTTAGTTTTTGAGCTCCGGTCACAAAGAGTTTCTTCTACTGGATTATTTGAATAGTGGATGTTTGCGTTCCATCTAGGACCGTTAGGACCTCTCATAAGAGGGAAGGTGCAGCACCCCGCAATTTTTGTTGGTTTTTACACAATGTGTTACCTACAATAATATAAGTCCATTGTGCAAAAAACAAACCATTGAATAGCTATACTAATGGGACATAAAAAAGGTCAAGCTTCTATAACATTATATTGCTAACCTGAAAGATTGGTGGCCTGTAACCCCTTAATGAACATCGCACTTGGCCTTTAGGAAATAGTCTGTTTCAATATGCATCATGAAAGCTTTAATTAGTTTATGTTTCCCATCCTGTATCTGTTTGAATGGCTTTTTTTTTGCAAGATTAGCTGTATTTTTGATGGCCAACATGTTGGTTGTCCTTTTACACCAAAAAAAAGAATTTACGTTCCCTCTTTGTCATACTTTTAACTACCCTCAATTTCTTAGTTTTTTTGTGTAAACGGTGGTTTGTGGATATCACAAAACATGAACTGTTTTCCCATTTTTACTTTTTAAATGTTAACTCTGCCTCAACTGTCTACCTTACTAATCTGCATAATAGAATTATCTAAAAATTATATATACGGATCCTAATATGTAAGTGATTTCATCATTCCTCCCGCCAACTACATCAAAAGGAAAAAAAGGAAAAAAAAAAAAAAAGTGTTTTTCCTTCTGTTTCTTCTCCGTTTGATTTTTCCCTTTCCTTAAGGTTCATTTTATTCCAGAAAGGATAAAAAAAAAAGCTTGATAGAATTTGGCATGAGAAAGCCCGCTTATCTGCCTCCCTAGACACAAGGACCTTTCATCTAATGCTAAAAAAAAATCCTTGCCATGAGTGAACGTTATCGCATTTTAAATTTATCAGGGTTCAGTGTTGGAACTGAAGAGATTTGTTTCCATTACTTTACAGATTGTCGCCAATTTGTCGTTATCACTACAACGGGATATGTAATTCACGTCTTAACCGGGAGACAACATCCTGTTTGTACATGGAGGTCTGCGATGTAGAGGTACCTTCTCCATGCTCTACCCCTGATGAGGATACATCTCTGGATCTATAGAAGGTCTATTCTAAATGGATCCGGAGAGGGATGAAATTCTTACTTAATGAACCCACCATGTGTCATATCTAGAAAAAGGGAAAGAACCAAACACGGGGAAAGGGAGATAGGAAGGAAGGGGAAAAAGGGAAGAGAGAGGAAAGAAGGTGCGGGGGGGGTAAAATATATCCTGATGGATTACACTACGAATACACCAAAAGTGTAAATATAAATGGGTGTCAACGCCGGGTTGTGTACTTTGAGGGTTTAATGATCCTGAGCTTGTCACAATACTGAAAGTCGTCTGACTCTTAGGCAGGCTCAGTGAGGCGTGTCACGATTGTGGGAAGCGGTTAGTGATCCTGTCACTTTCTAGGCTACACTCATGTACCTGACCCTCCAGATTCAAACCTTTGTATTGGCAGCCAGGACTTCCCTAATAACAGGCCACAATTGCTGCCATTGTTGGTTAGTTGATGGTGGGCTTGTCGCAAAATCTACTGAACGGGAAGATGAATTGGACATGTTGGGCTCCTGTGGAAGTAACCACATCAAGATTTTGGCAGTGGTTAACAGTGTATGTTTTTGTAGGCACCGGCTTAAAGGGATTGTCCGAAGTTTTATGTTATTGATTGGGGATACAAGGGGAGGGGTCCGTCTGCTGAGGCTCTGGATAGCTGAGAATCCTCTCAGCATTTCCAACATGCCCATTCTATTGAAGTAGGACACATGCTTAACCCCCGGTCCACATAGTGAAACGGTAATCCCCATTCTCTGGATGCTTGAGTCCCTTCCGCATATCTGAGGAAGTTCCGAATTGTAAACCCTCACATCTTCATATTTTTTCACCTATCCACAGGATAACGTGTTTGGTGCACAAATAAGGAGGAAACCTGCATGGATCGTTTTTTTCGTTTTTGAGCTCCGGTCACAAAAGAGTTTCTTCTACTGGATTATTGAATAGTGGATGTTTGCTGGATCCATCTAGGACCGTTAAGGACAGCTCATAAGAGGGAAGGTGCAGCACCACGCAATTTTTTGTTGGTTTTTACACCAATGTGTTACCTACAATAATATAGCTCATTGTGCAAAAAACAAACCATTGAATAGCTATACTAATGGGAACATAAAAAAGGTAAAGCTTCTATAACATTATATTGCTAACCTGAAAGATTGGTGTGCCTGTAACCCCTTAATGAAACAGCCACCTTGGCCTTTAGGAAATAGTTGTTTCACTTTTGCATCATGAAAGCTTTTAATTATTTATTTTCCCATCAATGTATCTGTTTGATGGCTTGTTTTTTGCAAGATGAGCTGTAGTGTCATATCTGTAGGCAGCATGTTATACAACAGGAGGAGCTGAGCAGATTTATAGTGTTATATCTGCAGGCAACATATAGAGTAGGAGAAACTGAGCAGATTTTTCATAGTATCCTATCTGTAGGAGGCATGTTATAGAGCAGGAGGAGCTGCGGAGATAATAGTAATATAGTGAAGTGGCAAACGAGCCACCTCTTTCATGTGAACGACAGGAGTTGGTTCCCTGCAGTGAGCCGATGGTTCACCGTGACCCCTTTAACCCGATAAAATCTGATTAAAAGTGGTGTGGATAGGGGTGAGTGTCTGAACTGAGGCTCCCTATTATACATGTAATAGGGAGCATTTCAGGAGCTAGAAGAACCATCTCTTAGTGAGCCGAGTGTAATGATCCAGCTCACGAAGAAGAACTGGACTTCCTATCACTACTTCATAGTGTCCTATCTGCAGGCAGCATGTTATAGAGCAGGAGGAGCTTAATAGATTGTACATAGTGTCCTATATGCAGGCAGCATGTTATAAAGCAGGAGTAGCTGAATTGATTTTACATAGTGTCCTATCTGCAGGCAGCATGTTATAGAGCAGGAGGAGCTGAGTAAATTGCCCATAGTGTTCCATAGTAGAAGTAGGTGAGCAGATTGCATATAGTGTCATATGTACAGGCAGTATATTATAGAGCAGGAGGAGCTTAACTGATTGTACAAGTGTCCTATCTGCAGGCAGCATGTTATTGAGCAGAAGGAGCTGAGCAGGTGTTTCATAGTGTCCTATCTGCAGGCTGCCTATTATAGAGCAGGAGCAGATAGTGTCCCATCTGCATGAAGTATATTATAGAGCAGGAGGAGCTGAACAGATTGTACATAGTGTCCTATGGGCCGCTAGCATGTTGTAGAACAGGAGGAGCTGACTATTGTTTGTAGTGTCCATTCTACATGCAACATGTAACAGCAGGGGGTTAGTACACCGTGTGCAATCTGCGCAGCTCCTCCTGCTCTATAACATGCTGCTTAGGATGCTGAGATAAACATGACTTGGTTCTCTTTAAGATCAGCAACAAGGAACTGTATATGTATAAGGATTCAGTTCATTAAACGACTAACAATGTGCCGTCCTATAGTATCTCGGCAGGACATCCCTCCACACATGTGAGCGCGTCCATAACCTTACACGTCTCGGTAATGGCTTCTTGGTTGTGAGCGGTTTGTTTCCTTAATCGATGGATGTGACTGCGCTTCATGCATCATTTATATGGGGCCGTATGTTCATGGCTGGTGGTTACATCTCCTCAGATCCAGAATGATGGGCTGCGTTATGTCATTATTATATAACACGGGAAGGAAGATTCGGGTAGTCACATATAGCAACAGCTGGTTCTGCTTCATATAGACGGAGCTGGATGTATGTATGTATGTATGTATGTATGTATGTATGTATGTATGTGTGTGTGTGTGTGTGTGTATGTATATATATATTATATGCGGATGGCACTTAGACATAATGTAGTTTGTAGGATTCTCCTTTCTAGCTGTATATACAGAGCTAGTGGGGGGTGTACAATCTGCAAGTATTTGGGGGGGGGGGGTATCCGCAGTATTATAAACCTGCCTGGTAGTTGTTATGGCAACCGGCTCACCACTTGTGATTGTGTGTTTGTGTGTTTTGCACACTAAAGAGAAGGAAGGAATTGCTCACGGCTGCTAAATGCCAGGATTACATCTCTGTGCACTATAGGACGGTAGAAATTTACTGCGTACCGGTATATACGACAACCCCAGATCTATAGATTACACCTATACAACCTAGGCATATAGAACCTGCATCTGTCTCGTACAGGGTTTCCCATCCAACACTTCCAGGAGCACAACACAGCAATGACATAATATTACTATATTATATCACTATAATATTGATGACCTATCAGATCGGTGGAGATTTGGTGGCCGAAAACCATCACCGATCAGCGATAGGTCACATGGATTGTTTGCAGTTCAATCAGATTCAAATGAATTGCACTGAGCTGCAATACCAAACATGGCCACCATACGATACATAGCGCTGTGCTTTGTAAGTATTAAAAGGCCGCCATCTGGTACAGCAGACAGACCGTGAACTATAATTGGATCGTTCCTGCCCATAAAAGTAATGAATGTGATAATATTATTCAATATTTTTTTGGTTTTGGGAGAATTATGGGGCCTGTTTTATAGCCAAAACTTGTGTAAATTCATGTTATTGAGGTCGTATCAGTTGTCCAGACTGTCTGTTTTTTGCTGATGATATTACAGTTGCGGAGGATTTGGTTTAGGGCTCATTCAGATGGGCGTTTTTTAAGGTTCGTATGTTATCTGTTTTTTTTTTTACTAATTTACTAAGGGCCCGATTCGCGTTTTCCTGACGTGTTACCCGAATATTTCCAATTTGCGTCGATTTCCCCTCGAATTGCCCCGGGATTTTGGCGCACGCGATCGGATTGTGGCGCATCGACGCTGGCATGCACGCGACGGAAATCGGGTGGCGTGGCCAAACGAAAACCCGATGGATTCGGAAAAACCGCTGCATTTAAAACAAAAAATCTGTCGCGGAGCTTGCACTTACCTTCACTCAGCCCGGCTCGGTGAACTCCAGTGCGTTCCGATGTTTTTCAGCGCAGCAGCGCCACCTGGTGGACGGCGGAGGAACTACCTTAATGAATCCCAGCCGGACCCGAATCCAGCGCAGAGAACGCGCCGCTGGATCGCGAATGGGCCGGGTAAGTAAATCTGCCCCATTGATTCTTATGGGTCTGTACAGATTGCAGCATACACAATTTGTTTTTCGCACAACTGGAGCACAGACCTCCATAGAAGTCAATAGATCCGCAAAAGAAACGGACCGCACAGGGATGACATCCGTATGCAGTGCGTTTATCTCAAACATGGCTGGGCAAAAAGTAAATGAGAAAGTCATACGTTGTAAAAAAAAAAAAAAAAACGGATGCGGATACAATACGGACATCACACGTTTGCATTTAATACTTGTTTGAATGAGCCGTTCCAGGTTGTCCGGGCAAATATCTGTCCGTTTTTTCATGATATTACAGTTCTGGAGGATTTGTTTTGAGCTGTCCCTCTATTATTCTTCCTGGAAAAAATATAAATATAATAAAAGCTGAGTGTTTATATCTGTTATGGATAAGACCTTACTGCAGTGGGACAAATCCCTTTAACAAGGGGAAGGGTAACGCCGGCATTTCCAGGAGGAATAACAGATGGACGACACCATGCACAATTTTAAGATGAGATATTCCAGAATAATTTGATGGGGAATGCCAATATCTCATATCAGATATTTAACGATAAGTTTGAAAAACACATAGAGTATAGCAGGATTGATCACTTCTTAGAAAACACTAACAACTTCCATGACCTGGACATTTTTACTTTCCCTTTAACAGCAGATAAACATAAAAGCCTATACTTAGGTTTTTCCATCGCAACAATGAGGGATCTTTCAGGTTAGCATTCTAATGTTATAGAAGCTTTACCTTTTTTATGTTCCCATCAGTATAGCTATTCAATGGCTTGTTTTTTGCACAATGAGCTATATTTTTGAAGGTAACACATTGGTGTGCCTGTAACCCCTTAATGAAACAACCACCTTGGCCTTTAGGAAATAGTTGTATCACTATTGCGTCATGAAAGCTTTTAATTTTTTATTTTTTCATCAATGTATCTGTTTGATGGCTTGTTTTTTGCAAGACGAGCTGTATTTTTGATGGCAAACATGTTGGTGTACCTTTTAACTCTTTTCAATAAATTGTACGCCCTCTTTCTAGGGTGGGGGAAGGGGTTTGTGGATATCACAAAACAGAACTGTTCACATTTTATTTTTAATTTAACCTGCCTCACTGTCTACCTTACTGCATAATAGAATTATCTAAAAATATATATACGGATCCTAATATGTAAGGGTGTCAGCATTCACCAACTACATAGTGTTTTCCTTCTGTTTCTCCGTTTGATTTTTCCCTTTCCTTAAGTTCATTTTAGTCCAAAAGGATAAAAAAAAAAAGCTTGAATAAGGACTTTGGCAGAGAAGAGCCGCTTATCTGCCTCCCCTAGACACAAGGCTGTCATATCTAATGCTAAATCCTGCCATGATTGAACTTATCGCATTTTAAAGTTATCAGGGTTCAGTGTTGGAATATGGAGAGATTTGTTCCATTTATTTTACAGAATGTCTCCAAATTTGTCGTTATCACTACACGGTTATGTAATTCACGTCTTACGGGAGAACAACATCCCGTTGTACATGGAGGTCTGGGATGTAAAGGTACCTTCTCCCATCTCTACCCCTGATGAGATAACATCTCTGGATCTATATATGTCTATCTATGGATCCGGAGAGGGATAAATTCTTACTTGAACCCAACCATTGTCAGATCTATTACCTCTTTGTGGATGACAAATAACAAAATGATGGAAACTTGTTGGTGGATCAAAATGGTCTCTTTTACTTGAGGTCTGTTTGGGTTGTCCTGAACCTGCTCCTCATGTACCTGACCTCCAAGAATCAACTCTTTGTAGCAGCAAGCTCAGGACAGCCTAGATAACAAGGACACAATGGCTGCCATTGTTGGTTGGTTGATGGTGGGCTTGTCCAAAATCTACTGAACTGGAAGATGAATTGGACATGGTGGGCTCCTGTAGGAGGTAAACCACCAGTCAAGATTTTGGCATGGGTTTATAGTGTATATTGGGTAGCTATTGGCTTAAAGGAGTTGTCCGAAGTTTTCATGTTATTGATTGGGGATAACAAGGTGAGGGTCCGTCTGCTGAGGCTCTGAGATAGCTGAGAAGTCTTCTCAGCAATTTCCAACATTCCCATTCTATTGAAGTAGGACACATGCTTAACCCGCCGGTCCAACATAAGTGAGAACGGTATCCCTGGTCTCTGGATTGCTATGGGTCCTGTCCGCATGATCGGAGGAAGTCCGAATTGTAAAACCCTCACGATCTTCATTTTTTCACCTATCCACAGGATAACTTGAAAATTTGGGACAGGACTTTTAAGTGTTACAAAGTATATGACCAGCCTAACACTACAACATAAATAGAATAAGTAGGATAAGTGAAGGACTCAGATTCTACTAGGCATCTCCTCAGACTTGTCCTAGTATTGGGAAAACCCGTGCTTTGACCTTTGTCCTTATCATTGTCTTCTACTACAAGTTAGTTTTTGGAATTCTCCCATAGCTACTGTTATAAAACAGCACAGACTGACCCACAAGAGGCTCCTCCATCAGGCTCCTGATCACATGGGGTGGCCTTAATTGGCAATCTCTCCATAAGGAGAATACCTACTGTCTGACCCTAGTCAATAGCCTCTCACCCAGCCAATCCAGTTCCCTGCGCTCCACTGAAGAGAGCCAACCAGGTAGAAACAGCGCTGTCTACAGTTGGGAGTCTGTTCCTTCTGGAATAGATACACTGGATTGGCTTAACCCCACATCATGTCATTAGGCTTCTTGTAGGTCATACTTGGTGTTAAGGGGTCTGCCTTTCAAGGTAGCAAAAGGAGGTATTGTTTTTCATTTAACACTTTGGAAAACATATTTGCATGCTACCCAGAATTCCCTAGTGGAGCATCTATGCCTTTAAATCTCCACATGCCTTTAAGGTGGCCTTAATTGGCAATCTCTCCATAAGGAGAACACCTACCGTATGACCCACATGGGGCCCCACATGGCTAGCAGATTATTAGCCAGGCCTCTAGGAAGAAGTCCCAAATAATTTATTATTCCTTCTTGATCATATGTCTTGTCTATCCTGCTACCAATCTGATATTGAAGACCAATTTTTAGCCTAGAAACAATTTTTTTAGCTTTTAAATATCCACGTAGGCTAGCCAAATCAATATTCCTTGGCAGCCCATGACACTGTGGTCACTTCATGTACTTCCTTGGATCACTTTTGGTAGTTACCAACCATGATACACCTGCCATGAGCCTCGTTGTGTTGTAGACATCCAGTCATTACAATTTGGCCCATGTCAAAGTTTCTCCAATCCTTTACGTTTGCCCATTTTTTAATGAACTTAAAGAATTGATTCCCAACATATCCCAACTTGGGGAGGTGTCATTCCAACCAGATTATCCATATTTTTGGTTCTAATATGCTGGTCTAGAAAAATGGCCGTGCATGGACAACCAGTGACAGGCGGGAGGTCACTTGGAAAGAGGTTCTTGTACAGGCGGTCCCCTACTTAAGAACACCTGACTTACATACGACCCCTAGTTACAAACGGACCTCTGGATATTAGTAATTTATTGTACTTTAGTCCTAGGCTACAATAAACAGCTATAACAGTTATCAATGGTGCCTGTAATTAAGCTTTATTGTTACTCCTGGTTCTTATGACAATCCAACATTTTTAAAATCCAATTGTCACAGAGACCAAAAAATTTTTACAATAATAAAGTATACGGTTCCGACTTACATACAAATTCAACTTAAGAATAAACCTACAGAACCTATCTTGTATGTAACCCGGGGACTGCCTGTAATGAGTGAATTTCGGATGATCAGGAAAGGGGGTAGGGAACTTCTGTACACCAGATCTATGAGGGTCCCAGTGGTCAGACCCCAGCACTGATCATAAAGCAGATCTAGTTGATATTCCACGACTGCCTCTGTAGGGAATATCCCTTTAACCTTTGCAAGGCAAGGAATGGGTTTTACATACATAAGACATTTTTTTCCGCTTTCTTAGTCCCGTTTCATCCAGGTGTGATGTAAAACATGAGGATGCATTTTATATTAGGAATTATTGATTGGCGTGAATTGATAATCCCATATTACCATATGATTAGGGAGGGTCACGTGACTTTCGTATGACGCGAGAGAAAATAGAAAATACTATTAGAAAAATTACTATAATCTCACTACAGGTTTTTTTTTCTTTCCACTCATACTTTATATGCTATTTAACACACATCTCCGATTGATCTGGATGTTTTAAAGTCATTTATTAAGCTCAGCCTGGGATAATTGTAACACATCCCCACTGCTTCACAGCATAGAGATTGTATGAGTGTACTCCCACTCCTCTCCAGTCATATTACCCTGAATGTGATCATTTACCGGGGACTAAAAATAACAAGAATACAAGGAAAGTCAGGGGTTTTCTTATAAGTGGCGTATTATAAGGTCCTGCCGCAGGGGCCGGCGGCTATTGTTCTGCTGGACAGGGGAGCTTACACTTCAAACTGTTGCATCTGTCAGCTTTTCTCTGCGGCCTGAGTAATAACGGAGCGCTCGCCCACCCCCTTCGTAGCCGTGTCCATGGAAACACCCAATAATAGCTGGAAGAGACAGCTTTCCATGCTGTGTAGTGCTGAAAGGGAGACAGACAGACTTATAAGACACATCAAGCAGAAGAGATGGTTAAGTAATGAGGCAGAGACAGAAATACAGGGAATGACAATAGGAAAAGCATAAACATAAAAAAAAATTATATGCATCCTACAATATTATACGTGACCGTATACACCCTAATATTTAGATTCCTGTGCATCATCGACAGGACGGGTACCGAAACATGGCTGTCAATCACACCCTCCTGTATTACAGCTGCACAGCTAGTTGTTCATGTCTTATCTATTTTCTATAACATATATATAGTTGTATGTTACCTGTTCTTCAGCGCTCAGGTCTGATCACCATTGTATCTCACGGCGAACAGAACATGAATGCATCGTACATTGTATGTACTGATACATTGTATCTATAATAATTATTATTTATTTATATAGGGCACACACAGATTATGCAGCGCTGCACAAAGCATAGCAAATCAGTCCCTGTCCCCATGGGGCTCACAATCTAAACAACCTACCAGTATGTTTTGGAGTGTGGGAGGAAACCGGAGGACCCGGAGGAAACACACGCAAACACGGAGAGAACATACAAACTCTTTGCAGATGTTGCCCTGGGTGGGACTAGAACCCAGGACCCCAGGGCTGCAAGAAGTGCTACCCACTGTATATAGCGCCATCATATTCTGTAGCGCTTTACAGATTATGCAGGGATAGATATAAATAAATGACAGAGACATTCCATGTGAAACAATAGGAGTGAGGACCTTGCATGCAAGAGCTTACAATCTATGAGGAGGAAAGGGGGACACAGGAGGTATAACAGCTTATAATAATAGGTCCAGCCATTCTTTATATGGCATTGTGTATGGGAGGTGACATAGAAGTGTACACAAGATCTGTATGAGGGTAGGCATTTTTTTTTGGAAACATCAGTTTTCGATGGCAATTTTTAAGACTACAAAACCATATGGAAATCTATCTGGAACTATAAGTGTAAGGTATAAGTTCTTCCCTTACATCTCCTATTTGTGTTGAATCCACTAAAAACTGGCAAGTTTTTTAGAAAAACATACTCTAAAACCAGCTTTGCAGGAACAGTTTGTGTAAGGCTGGGGTTACACTACGGTAATACCATACATTATAAGGACACGTCAGGAGGATTCCAACATATGGCACAGAAGTATCCCACTGTATGCCTCTCTCTGCCACTATTTGTAAATGTATACACTAAACTTATACATCGGGTGCTTTCCCAACGTATGCGCTTAGTGTATACAAAGAACATAATGGGGCACATTTACTTACCCGATCCTGTTGACGTTGCCGATCCAGAATGTCCGACGACGATTCTGAGCTGCCGCGTTTCAGTAAGATCCTGTGCCTGATATCCTGCATGTGTCGCTTCCCCGCTCAGGTCCGCCGGAGTTCACATTCTTCTTCCCGGTGTATGTGAGTGCTGATCTTGCGACACAATTTGGTTTTTAAATTCTGCGGTTTGTCCGAATCAGGCAGGTTGTCACCGCCAATGCGCCACAATCCGATCACACTCGCCAAAAACCCGGGACAATTCAGCGCAAAACGGTAAAAGGTCGGGAAACCCGCCGAAAATGCAGTGTTCGGACCCTTAGTAAATGTGCACCATTGTGAACCCAGCCTAACAGTGGCACAAATTCCATGACAATTTTATAATAAAGTTAAAGGAACATTCAAGGCATGCGTTATGTACGGTTTCCTATGTACTGTTGTGGTATTCCATGTGTCTGTCTATCACTTGTGTTGTAAATCTGCATGTCACACTGAGGCATCATGGGATTGAGAGCAAAGTATAGAGAATGCAGGGGAGGTCTAAAATCAAGACGGAGCCATTATAAGCAGAGTTTAGGCTACAAAAAGTAAATGCAATGTGTGTGTAAATAAGTGTCACATACAAAGTGCTTCTGTCTCCTCATTTTAGGCTTCTTGGGTCTGAAATCTTCGCCGAATCTTGTCTCGAATCTTTGCCAAAACTTTATTAGTATTGCTTTATGTCTACCTAGAGATGTCAGACAGCTGCTAGAAAGCCAATATTACACTTTACAAACGTCTCCTTCCTAGGCGAAGTTCACACTACCGTTCCTTACCTCTGTTATAAAAATGAAAGAATTGAGGTTAAAGAGGACCTGTCACCCAAAATTTCGACACTAGGAGTGCTTGAATAAACGCTGCAGTGTTAGAAGGATAGCGTTACCAGAAACCTCCGGTAACGCTATCTAACACTGCAGCGGAGTACAATGTAATCATCGGACCGCTCGCAAAGCTGTCTGATGTATTCATAAGGGGAGGTCCGAGGCGCTGCCTCTTCCCCGGACTGCCCCGCTAACTCCATAGGCTGGGGGTGACTGCCGCACGTCATGTGGCAGTCACCGCCCCTAACCACGCCCAACACCGCCCCCTCATGAATACATCGGACTGCTTTGCAAGCGGTCCGATGATTACATTGTACCCCGCCGCAGTGTTTGATGGTGTTACCGGAGGTCCTTTTTAAAGGTATCAATTAAACATCCCATTCACATCAATGTAAACGTTATGTCATCCGGTATGTTCCGTTCATGCAGGTATCTGTTATTAATGCTATTTTTTGGATGGAAAAAATTACGGAGGTTGCTGTACTTTTCCTCCGTTTGAAAAAATCCCATGGATAACGGATCCGTAACAGATGACATAAAATTTACATTGATGTCAATGGGATTTTCAATTGATACATTAAAGCTACTTTAAGCCTCCGTCCCTAACGGAGGGAAGGAACGATAGTGTGAAATGAGTCTTAGTTATATCATTATAGAGAAAATCTTTCGGTATTATTCGTGATGAGGTGCTTCCAATAGGGACCCATCCCATATGGTTCTAGGTGGTGCTGACCTGCGCTTTTAGGTGAAGTTAACCACAATGTTATGGAGAGGCACAAAACACATTTTTTTCTGTCCTACATTGCACAATATACCATGATGCTTCATCATTCATCCATCAATAGAAGTAGAATGATGAGTTGGTTATAATACATCCACTGAAGTTATCAATGGGTCCATTAAAGTAAGGGTTTCTCTTTGTAGGTAAGAAAGCACCCCTCCCCCTATTACTTCTGTATACCCTACTAGAAGGATATTGCTAATGACATTTGCTGTGTGTGAATTGGCCTTAAGTCTTTGTGACATCATTCATCAGCCTCATTACCATTCATGCACACTATTACACGGATCTGGAGGCCATGATTGTCAGGACGACAATAATAATGGATAATGGTATGGAATGGGCAAGTCACACATGAATACATTATGTGGGATGACATGTTAGATGAAAGTGGGGCCCTGGGCAAAACTAAATGTGGGGCCCCAAAATAATACTATTTTATGAGCAGTTATAGTCAGGCTTCTTATATTATAAGCTTATAAAATATTGAAATATTGTGACCTTATTGAGTGTGCAGCGATCTGTTAGTGAGACAACTGGAAGCCTCTCCGAGGTGTACTGCCACTCTTGGGGGCAGGGGTGTAACTAGGAGAGACTGGGCCCCATATCAGACTTCCACATGGGGCCCACCTTCCCTTTAAAAAAAAAGATATTTACCACTCACACATGTTATGTTATTTAACAATCACACACAAAACTATTTATAAACTATAAACATATAATTATTATACACTATACTTCACACAGTTCTACACACATACATGTATACAATCATGCGCACACATTTATACATTCATATTTACATACAGTTATACACTCATACAATAATACACATTATGTACAGACGCATACAGTATATGCACACATCTGGTATATACACATCCTGTACACATCATATACACACCGCATACCACACCATATATGCACACATACGGTATATACAGCATATACATACACATATTTTATATACACGCCATATACACAAACATGCATGTAGTATAAATACACATTATACTGCATTCCACATGTAAACACACCATTTACACAAACATACAGTTTATACACACATACAGTTGATGCACACACATATATCATATATACACACAATGGGGCACATTTACTTACCTCGTCCCTCAGCAATCCCCGATCCGGACTGTCCGACAAGGATGAACTCCCCGCTCAGGTCCACCGGAGTTCACCTTCTTTTTCCCGGTGCATGTAAGTGCTTGGCTTGCAACACAATTTCTAAGTTAAATCCTGCGGTTTGTCTGAATCCACCGGATCGTCCAAAGGCCGTTCCCCGATTTGTGACGCATAAAAGCGCGCGCCAAAATTCGTTCGTGTGTGCCAAAAACCCCTCTTAAATCCCTGTCCCAGTGGCGCAAAATGGTAATCGTTGGGATGTCCGTCAAAAGTAAATGAGCCCCAATATATACACATTATACATATACCAAATATGCACCAAATACGTACACAATACAGTATATACACATTCATACACTCATACACACATTTGCCCGGCAGTCTTCTTATCCAAGAAGGGTCTGAGGCCACAGATAAAACTGCAGCCCAGGAGCTGGATCCACTTGGAAGAAGTAGATGGCAGGACTTTAGGGATTCCTTCTCCCCTGACATTTCGTATCTGAGGTGCCAGCTCAGTTGTGTTCCGTGCTCTGTAGTGTTGCAGGTTGGGTGGCTGGACCCCTGACACTCCGGATCCCCAGCAACTGCTATAGCTGCTGTGGTTTGTTACACCCCTGCATTGGGCCCTAAAATAAAAAAATGTTAAAAAAAGATTGAAACCCCCCATTTCCCTTGAGCGCAAATGAAACACATAAGGTATCCCCCACATGCAAAAATGCCTGATCCATCAAAAAATTTAAGGATAATTACAGGCGGTCCCCTACTTAAGGACACCCGACTTACAGACTACCCCTAGTTAAAGTCGAACCCCTCTGCCCCCTGTGACCTCTGGTGAAGCTCTCTGGATGTTACTATAGTCCCAGACTGTAATGATCAGCTGTAAGGTGTCTGTAATGAAGCTTTATGGATAATCCTTGGTCCCGTTACACCAAAAAATTTTGAAACTCCGATTGTCACTGGGGCAAAAAAATTTTTTGTCTGGATCTACAAAAATCTATAAAATATACAGTTTTGACTTACGTACAAATTGAACTTAAGAACAACCCTATGGACCCTATCTTGTACGTAACCCGGGGACTTCCTGTATATCATACAGTGCGAAAAAAAGTACACAGCTCCTTCCCCCAAAGTATGAAATGTTAGGGGTGTCAGAAGGAGCATAGAGATTTGGTTGTATAATCCCAGGCTTACGAAAGAATGAAATGTACATATAAGATACAAGGATTATAAATTAGTTTCCAAAGAGTGTAAATGGTCTGTACTAAAAGAGGAAACAATACAGTATCAATGTCATTCTGTTATTCTTTACACCCCCCATGTCTTCATTATAGACAGATCAGTATAGGCTACTCTATACAGCGCAATTCATGTAATTCCTTACCATTGTCTTCTAATGATGTGGAGGTTTAGAAGATGCTTTCCCGCAGTGCACACACCAATACAAGTACCTACCTTGTTTATTTGTGCCTTGTGTTCATGTATACTGTCTTTATATAGAAGGACGTGTGATTTTCCTCTAATTGTATATTCGGAGACTCCTCCTTACGCTTCACTAAGGAATGGATGGAGCTCATTTAGATTCAAGAGGCTGAAGGATCTATAGATTCCTCTTACAGTGCACACTGCCAAGGGCACATTATGTTCTGGAGTAGTTTCTTGTCTTATTTTTTTACATTCAGTCATGTCTGTAATATATTAAGGGGCAATGGGTACATTAGGGTACATTAGCCTTAATTATAAGGGGATCCAACTACCCTGTGCCTAGCAGGACCCTAACATCTACCGTGCTATTACTTAGGATAATTGATGATAGGAGTTGTTTGCTCACTGTTTGGTGCTGTTTTATCTTCACTGTTAGGTCGGGTTTTTGGACCCTTTTAAAGCATGCGTTTTCAGTCCGTTGAAAAGCGCATGCGTTTTTAAAACGCATGCGCTTTTGAATGTTCACAATGCGTTTGGCTGTTTGGAACCTGTTTATCTTCATTTCCAGAATTGTAGGTAGCTGGGAAACAGATTAAGGCTACATTCACACGAACGTATGGGGGACGTATATACGGCCGACTTATATACGGCCGATAAACGTCCCCCATACACTCCTATGGGCGCACGGCACCCTACGGGAGTGGTACGGTGCCGCACACGTGCGGCACCGTACCGTTCCGTCCCCGGGAAAAAGATAGGACCTGTCCTATCTTTTCCCGTAATACGGGGCCGTGCGCCATAGGTTGCTATGGAGAGGGGCGGGGGTGAGCTGCGCTCACCTCCTCCTCCTCTCCCCGTACACTGCCGTTGCCCGCTACGGTACGGCACGGGCGGGCACAACGGCAGTGGAATATAGCCTAAAAACCAACAAATACATGCTAAACATTAAATACGTTGTGCGTTTAAAACGCATGCTTTAAACGGCTCCAAAAAATGCCACATGTGGCATTTTATGGGTTTGTTATTGGATCATGATTCTGATAGTATGCTCACCCTAAGGCCAGCGGCACACGGGGCGTTTTGAACCAATTTTGGCCGCGGTCACACGTACCGCTAGGCGTCCGTCATAACGCGCTGCTAGCGCACAGGGGGAGGTCCCGGGCCCGAACGCCTAACGGTACGTGTGACCGCGGCCCTTTGAACGTGCCGTTTTTAAGCAGTCCGGTAAAAAAAACGCATGCGTTTAAAAAAGCATCCGTTTGACTAGTTTTACTAATTAATCTTAATTAGAAGGGTCCAAAACGGTACATTTCAAAAAAACGCATGCGTTTTTTGAACGGACTGCTTAAAAACGGCCCAAAAACGGGTTCAAAAATGCCACGTGGTGCCCCCGGCCTTAAAAAATCACATTGATCCACCACCTGAAACACAGTTGGACTACAATTTGCATTTATCTTCCTTATGCATTTCCAGACACCTTATAATGTCATATTAAGCTACTCTTCTTGTGAAGGCCATCAAGACAACAGGTCTTACTGAAATGTTTTTCTAGCAGTTTGATGTTACCTAATCTAGTTATAAAACAGCCGATTGGAAAGGTATGGTGTGCTGTACAGCCTTAGCTCTATTTCATTGCTGCACAACCACAAGCTGTGCTTCATTGCTACATGACACAGCTTGCTTAGTTGCTTAGACTGTGCATCCAATTGCATTTATAACATTATTCCCATAATGACACCAAGCCAGCTCTTCTATACAAAACCCATCTGTCTGTGTTGCTTCCAAGTTATCAGACAACGCTCAACAACCTGAAGAGTGGTCATAACACCTGACTGCCGTATGGAAGGGCTGACAGGCCATACTAGCATTAAAGGGAAACCTACCACCACAAATCTACTATAAAGGTAGATTGGTGGGTAGGGGGATCAATGGGACGTGAGGAGAGCCCTTTTAAGGGCTATCTCACGTCCCGCACTTTTTTAATAAACTTTTAATTGAAATTATTCAAATTACTTATGGGCTAACGGGCGTGGAAGTAGACGATATGAGATTACGAGGCATGCGCAGAAGAGCAGGCCCGCACCTGTTCGGAGTGTGGACGCCGCGCAGGCGCGGGCCTGCTCTTCTGCGCAATGCGCAGACGGCAGGATCGACCGCCGAGTGGCGCGCAGCTCCGCGGAGCTGGCGGCCGCGAAGATGGGTGAGAGTAGGAGGGGGTAAAATGGGCTACCGGGGCGTGGGAGTAGCCGCCTCGTGTAATCTCATATGCGGTACTTCCACGCCCCGGTAGCGCTATAAGTAAATTGAATAAATACCAAATTTAAAGTTATTAAAAAAAGTGACAGGGACGTGAGGGAGAGCCTTAAAAGGGCTCTCCTCACGTCCCCATTGATGCACCTACAACCCGATCTACCTTTATAGGTAGATTTGTGGTGTGGTAGGTGCCCTTTAAAGGTAATTAAAATGTTTTAATTCTACGATTGTCTGTACTGTCTTTGCTCTCAAAGATATTATTCCAATATCCCATATCTGAACAGGTTTTTGAATTTTTTTATGAAACTTATCTGTGCTTTACAACTTTCCGAGACATCAAAAAAAAGGACATAGGGGAAATTTATAGATATTATAAAACCCAGTATCACCACTTTCAGAATGACATCAAGAAGACAGATACATTGCTGAGAAAATATGTTGATTCTGTATTATACTGCTCGTGCGATCTGGCTTTATAACAATGAGATGTAGTATAAAACTTATTAGACACTTGTGAATGATGTGGGTTATGATTTCTTTGTGGTCTTGGATAAATCTTCAAGTACTCACAGACATTTCTAGACAAAAGTTACATCCGGCAACAATCTCCACCACGTTGGTTGCTCCTGCTCATTGTACAAGCGACACTACAGATATATACAGCTATATACATTAGATGATGGCGGCTGAGCCGACAATTTCGATGGGATCGGTTGTCAATCTAATGTGTACAGGTGCTGCTTGACAAAGACACATAGTCATGTTAATGTCAACATTCCCCACCCATAGTTCTGTAGGAGAATGCCATCTGCAGTCTTAAAGACCCTTTTACCATCTAAATTAAACCTGTCCAGCAAAAAATTCTGTCTGAGACCTAATTTCATATAATCATCGACAGGGGGGGTGGTGGAACAATGGATTTCTCAGATGTTTACATGCATCTTGGATCCCTATGAATGTATCTATTCCTATGAACTAGCGCTCATGGCCACTCCCCCACACGCTGCCAGGGTCTGAAAGATAAGGGCTATGGTCTGCATTTTAACAGGGAATGTAGAAGGAAAATACAGGTCTACGACAAAATAAATTCACATATGATGTATTCCTCTCAATGCTCACATTCACTGTCAGCCAGAACATGAAAACTACTGGGGGCAAGAGTGGAGAACATCTATTATCTTGGACAATGGTACTGGGCGAAAAGGCGCTATTCATCAAGAAGCAAATGAATAGACATAACATGGGCATATTGGCAGGTCTGGTATACAGACTGATTGCCTGACTGGTCCGTTGCCTGTTGAAAGGGCCAAGAACTGGCGAGTGAGGATCAGAGTTGGAACGTGGAGCTGTGGAGAAGGTGGCATCATATGGATCACAAGCACCAGGATGTGTACTATTCTAAGACAACAACTGTGGAGACAATGTGATCTTCTAGGGCTCTAGGCAATTATCTGATGGAATCCTTGATCTAAACATTCATGAATAGGTACACACACCTCAACACTGTACTACACCACATATCCCTCCCATGGTAGCGATATTTCCTAATGGCAATGGCTTGTACTTAGCAATCACTGTTCAGGGATGATTTGGGGAACTTTACAAAGAAAGAATTCAAACCGTTTCCTTAAATTCCCCAGAATCCTTGTCCAAAAGAGCTTCTGTGGGATGTATTGGACAACCCTCAAGGTCGTGGAGACCATAACTTGTAGCTTTAGACAAGTGTTTGTCTAAGGCCTCATGCACATGAATGTATGAAAACGGTCTTATATATACTATAGCATACACGCCCCATTGCTTTCAATGGCCTATTGTGCACCGTACCGTTTGAGACGTAAAAAACATATGCACGTCCTATTTTCTCATGTATTTCGTTTCCGTATGCCCCATAGAAGTCTATGGGAACAATATGGGTTGATACGTGCTCGTACCGATTTGCCATAATATAAAAGTGCAGTATCCAGAGAAGATCAGAACCAGTGGAGCCAATAGTCACCATCATCGTATTTTATATGGACACGGATCCATACAAGCTCATACGGTGTGAAAAACGTGCTGTATATAGCTTTTCCAAAATACAACAGGAAACACATACGGTCGCTGTCAATGAGGCCTAAGAGCTTTTTTAAAATTACATTACTGCAGAAAATTGAATGAAAAACTCGGAACATCTGCATTATTACCTCCACTATACCCATGGATTTACGTTGATATGGATTTATCTGAACTCCAAAAGATCTCCAGACCACGCTGTCCCACAACTATCCCATAGTGCAGCCTCTGTAACTTTCAGTCAATCCTATCACAGTATAGAATAGTAGTATATTAAAAATTGGTTCAACATTCATCCGGTGGGGAGCTCTTTTAATTGGCGGTATTCGACTAAACAGCCTCATATTATATGGAATTGTTTGATCTGCGCTTTTCCATACATGGGCCATTTTACAGACCAATATGATAATCGAGCTACAGACAGATCCTACGAAGCATGAATTTAAATTCTTAGGAGAATTGAATAATATACTGTATATATGGCCGTATCTTCGTAGATGCTTTGCTGTCAGTACACAGACCTCATGAGAAGTTGGAGGACTCGACTGTTTCAAAGCTCTGTATATGGCCCCCTGTTATTCCAGAGTCATCAGTCAGACACCCCCCAGCTTTATCCTGGTACTTAGGAGACTTTCCTTTCAACTGCATCTCCGAACTTCAATGACAACCACCCCCCATGCTTTATTGTTAGTTAAAAGCTCGCCCCATGGATCTTCCCAGCAGTATGGCTCTGAAAGACGTGCGGGAGCGCCGGGGCTATCAGCATTCAGTTATCCAGCAGTAGGCTGTCAGTAAAGCAAGGTGTGTTCATGTGCCAGTTTCCATAGTTTTCCATATGCAAAGCAATTTTCAGATAAAATTCAGTGGGGCTGTACGGTACTTTGACCCTTACAATGATACTGAACATTAAGGAATCACTGTCCCCTTTCATGCCTCATGTTCACTACATACAGCATCTGGTATTAACTCAGCCATAAAGTAATCATAGAGTAGAGTAAATAAACATATAAAATAATAGCATATGCTGGACTTTTTTTCCCCCAGTTGATGCTCTATTTAAAGGAAATCTAGCATTCATTCATGCATTATGAAGCAAACATGCCTTGGAGAATGCTGTAGCACACGAGCAGAACATATCTGTGTTATGTCCTGAGCCGAGTGGTTTTGCTGAAAAAACAATTATTACAATGAGATAATGAGGCTCTGTCGTTTGTGCTGGGGCTCAGCACTTCTCCTCTAACCCTAATTATGCGCTGCTCCAGAGAATGATGTAATCACTGTGTTCAAACGCAGAAGTAATCAATTGTTGCAACATCCCCACAGCTGTATATGAGTATCCCGCTCATGTTGATTAGTCCTGTCTGGACCATTCAGAAAGCTCCCTGTAATGTGTTTATGAATGAGCCAGCATGCAACCCAGCTTCCCAAGGTCCTGATTTTATAATTATTTTTTGGAGAGAAACAAAATAGTTTTCTGCATCCGTGTCCTACAACATTCTCAAGTAGGTTTGGTTCACAATGCATGAATAAAAAGGTAGATTTCTTTAGGAAGAGATTTAAGGGTTTTATATGTAGGCACAGACAGTGTGCGGATATCATATTGCTATGTAGTAAAAATCACCATATACCACTGAATTCTACCCTACTATAAAGAGATTCTTCTAGTGGAGAAAACACAGCTGCACACTTTGTATTATACGTTTTCAAAAAATGCTTTTATCTATACTGTTAGAGGAGAAGCAATTGTACATAGTCTCCTATCTGCTGGCAGTGTGTTATAGAGCAGAAGAAGTTCTCCAGATTGTACATAGTGTCCTCTAGCTGAAGTGATAGAGAGAGTAGCAGATGGTATTTTAACAGGGGTCCTGTTGTCAGAAAGCATGTTCTAGAGCAGAAGGAGCTGAGCAGCTTTGACAGTAGAGTTAGATACCCAGAAGAAGCATGTTATAGAGCAGGAGAGTAGCTATCAGATTATTTATAGTGTCCTATCTGCAGGAATCATGTTTATCAGGTGCATAACTAGGAGAGACAGGGCCCCTTAGCAACCTTCTGAATGGGGCCCCCCTACCACCTCAGAATATATACATATTTTATACTCCAAACGTTTATGCAGTGTTATTACATTTATACGCTTACACCAGATCGGTCTCAGTAGCTGCCGATACATGGGGGAAATACAGCGGGGAATTAGAGATGAGAGATCCTAATCCTGATGTTCGCTGTCCCTTTCCTCTCCCTGACTTTTCTTATCTGAGCTGTCCGATTCATGCAGGGGTACTGGGGAAGATGTGACCTGTTTATATACATATTATGCTGTACAATGCCAGCATAATATGAATATAATGGTGCACATTTCATTCTGCTTTTTATAGTGCCTTCAAGTCACAGCATGCGGAAGACGACAAACATTGAGTGCTCGGCTGCCGACTTGCCACCTGGAGATCCAGCTGGGCATTCAGCGGTCTGAGAGATAGTTTGATGAGCGATGCAAGTTGTACTGGTACCTTCATTTTTCGAGAACTAAGTTTTACTAATTTTAATTTAAAGAGTTATTATAGCTGACCGGTTTTTACCCCACCACCCAACACGAAGCCTCTGGTGGTTTATTTATTGATGACTATTAAGTGTAAAAGTTTGAGCATAAAGTGCCTAAATATGGTGCAGTAGTAGATAGCATTCCGCCAGTCACAGTGTGTCAGGAAGATGCCAGGGCCCCCTGATACTTGCACGCCCCTTAGCAGCCCGCTATGGCAAATACCGCCGTAGTTACGCTACTCTATGTTCTGGAGCAGGAGATGCTGAGCAGATTGTACATGGTGTCTGATCTGTAGGCATTAGTTTATAGAGCAGGAAGGAGTTGAGCTATTGTACATAGTGTCCTATCTGCAGAAGCAATATAGTAGAGCAAGAGGAGCTGAGCAGATTGTACATAGCTTCCTATCTGCAGGAACATGTTTAGGGCAAGGCAGGATGTCTGAGGATTGTATATAGTGTCCTATCTGCAGACGCATGTTATAGAGCGAGGAGCGAGCAGATGTACATAGTGTCCTATCTGCAGGCCAGCATTTATTTAGAGCAGGAGGAGCTGAGAGATTGTACATAGTGTCCTATGCAGGAAGTCTTATAGAGCAGGAGAGCTGAGCATATTGACATAGTGGTCCTATCTGCAGGAAGCATTTATAGAGCAGGAGGAGTTGAGCAGATTGTACATGGTTTCCTATCTCAGGATGTTATCGAGCAGGAGGGGTGAGCAGATTGTACATAGTGTCCTATCTGACGGGCATTTGTTATAGAGCAGAGGAGCTGAGCAGATTGTACATAGTGTCACTATCTGCAGAAGCATGTTATAGAGCAGGAGGAGCTGAGCAGATTTTACATAGTGTCCTATACTGCAGGCAGCATTTATGAGCAGGAGTGAGCTGAGCAGATTGTACATAGTGTCATATCTGCAGGAGCATTTATAGAGCAGGGAGCTGAGCAGATGATATTGGCCTATTCAGTGGCCGAACTATACCGCCGTTAGCACCGTACAGCTGCTACGGGCCCATGAGTTCAGGGTCCCGGGGATTACACGACCCTGTGGTCAGTGCTTTGCCAAGTGGTCCGGCAGTGCAACTCCAGGTGCCTGGGCACATCGTGTCCCCGGGCCCCCCCTCTGTGTTCCGGCTTAAACGCCCACCTTTCTCCTGGCCACCCTCAACTCCTGGATCGCACCAGTCCCCTTCTCCCCGTACGCGCCGTCCACAGGTAACGCGGCTGCCTACCCCCGCATAGCGAGCACAGTTGATGGACCACGCCCCCCGCCCCCGAACGCAACCCCTCCTCCTCCCGCTCCGCCACCATGCCTCCCCCGACCCGCGAACCCTCCCTTCCTCCCCCGCGCATCCCCTCCTTCCCGCCCCAAACGCATACGCCAAATCACTTCCTGCGCATAATAGATCAAAAAGAGAGATTGAAAATAAACAAAGAACGCGTCTTAACGCAAGGGAACGCACCAACTCACCCCCCGCCCAGCGCACCATAACCCCCCCCCTCCTGCCCACACCCGCCGGAACAACCCCTGACGCCAGCGGCCGGGGGTTGGTAACCTGACAACCTAAAAGGTAAGTACATACAAATGTTATTTTATCGCGTATGTCTATGACTATTGTATATGGTATTGTTATTATTATATAGGTAAACCTTATATGGTTATCATATACTGTGTATATGTTAATTATTATGTTAATTGTATATGTATTTATTATCTACTGTTATAATGTTTATATAACTGTGTATATGATGATACGTATATGGATATACTGTGTAGATTGGTATATATATATATATATATGTATATACTGTGTTATGTGTATAGTTTTATGTATATTATGTGTATAGGTTATTTATGTAATACTGTGTTTTATATCTGTGATCTAGTGATCTTACTCTGTTATATTGGTATAGATGTGTAATATTGTACATACTAGTGTAATGGTATATATGTTAATACTGGCTGTATAGTTGTATACTGTGTATATTGTATATTCATAGTGTATAGTGAATATATGTACAACGTTGATGTTATATTGTTATTAAGATGATCTGTATTAATATGTCTACTGGTAAGTATATATGTACTTACATTGGATGGTTATTACTGTGTAACTGTATATGTAACGTTATATTGATATAGCACGATATATGTGTTATATATAGTCATAATGTGTAAGTGTTATATGTTCTTGTGAATTGATCTGTATATACGTTTGCATAATGCAAATCTGTATGTATTGTGTTATATATATAAATATATGTATATGTAATGTGTGTTTTGTATATGCTGTTCATATTTATGTATGTAATATGCTGGTAAACTGAATGGTGTGGTATTTGTTGTATGTGTTATAATCTGGTATGTTAATGGCAGTATGTGTGTATTTGGTCTTTTTTACTGCATGTTATATCTGGTCAGTGTGTATACCTGTGAGTTTGGTTACACTCTATTGTGCACAAATGTGTGTGTAAACTTGTTGTCAGTGGGTTGCAAACTATACCGTGTTAAACTTTAGTGTGTTTGTATATAAGGAATTAAATGTGTTATAAATTTGTGAATTGTAGAAATAATGTCGTGGTAGGGGCAATTCACAAGAACGTAATGGGGGACGTATATCGGCTGGCAATTTGCTGGACGGGATAACATCCTCAATAGGCGACTATAGGTCCATCGGACTATGCAGGTACAGTGAGCACAACCGAGTACTCACTGTTTCGAGCCGGCCGACACAGAGATTGTGGCCATAAGAATGACCATCGGCTTTATACTCTATGAGAGTGGGAGGGGGGAGCCGAGCATCACCTCCCCACGCGCGATCTGAGTGTGCCTCGTCCAAGGTCTAGCCTGGCGTGTTACAGTTTATGTTGAATGCGCCTACATATGTATATTTTTTGGGGGGAGGAAGGGGGCCCATGCAGAAATCTGCTATGGGGCCCGCCTCTCCTAGTTACATCCACTTGGCCATATTATAGTTTTGTGGAAAGGTTTATTGTTGCTTTGGCATTTACCGTTATTTTCCTCCAGCCATTAGGTGCACCGGAAATATAAGGGCAACAGTACATGCGCCTTTAATGTAATAATTCCTTATGAAGGGCGCTCGGGACTATAAGGCGAAGGGTCGGGGCGTGGCGGAGGAGTCGGCGGGCGGTGCGTGAGACCCGACGGGACGCGACACCGAAGAGGAACGCGACGGACGCGGTAGGTGAGTGGGAAGGTTAGGGGAGTGAGGGGGAGGTGGAGGAGGCAGCGGACCATACTTACATAGGTCCCCGCTACAGGAGACAGCAGATCTCCAGCGGGAACTGCCAGACCACGCGGCAGTAAGTGTTGTGTCCGCATGGTCTGCAGTTCCCGGTTTGGATACTGCTGTCTCCGGTAGCGGGGACTATGTAACGTAGTATGGTCCGTGCCCTCATATAGGAGCACCGATAGTAAGGCGCACTTTGGATTCCAAGGAAATCCAAGTGCTTTAAAGTGGGCCTATAGTCCGGAAATCGGATTCACTAAAATTCTTTTGAAGGGGATTCTGGAAAGCCCCTGGGCGCCCTAGACAGCGAGTGCGACCCCAAAGAGAAGAACTTGTACTTACCCCTCTTAACACTGGCTTCATTACTTTCAGTTTTTAGCCTAGCGCATGTAGACAGGGTCCTGTGGATGTCTTTGGGTCATGAGTGGCCTCTATGGACAGTGTCGACACCAAAGGAAGGAAGTCAGCAAGTAGTGGTCAGAGGAATGACGTCCCCTGTCAGACAAGTGACGTCCACCTGGTCAGCAAACCCGCCATTTCTTTTTTTTTGTCACCCTGCCCCTACCACCAATTAGGTTTTTCCAGAATCACTGCAAACCCCTTTACCTCTGGCGTTCCAGGTTGGCTATCCGACTCAGTGACAACCCCAACTGTATACTGGACATACCAAAATGAATTGAAAACAGTGGAACAGTCCCTTTAAGGGTAAAAATTACATTTTCAAGAACCTATTTTAGAGTAGAAGATTATGAACCTCAGTGGTTATAAACTGGAAAACTAACCTTAGGACCATATCATTTCTCAAAAAAGTGGATTACTTGCATAGGCACACATGTGTATAAGGGTAGAGAGGTGGTATAAAGCGCTTTTCAGTGTTATTCTTATAATCTTATGTTGTATCTAGTGTCCGCTCGTCTGGTTCATCTACGTTCATATCCTTGTCCATGACTCTGACTCTGTTGTACTAGATTACTTCTGCCCTTTAATGCTCGGAGAGTTAATAGTTTGAATCAATGGTTCAAAATATCATTAGAAAATGAATGGAATTGTTTGGTGGTGGTGTTTTGGTCGTTGGAGACGGCAGGCTGATTTGACTCTGCATTCTGTTCCAGCTGAACAATATCCAGATCATCACATAAATGACAGGAAAGTACATTGTACAAGCGCAGAGTGACACAGTATATAAAATATCGTTGATTAGGAATATCAAATGCGACTTATAGCTACTGATGTGATGAATGGGGAAAGGTAGATCCATGGGTAAGGAATGCCATGATTGAAGAAAGGAATTTGCCTGGCAGCAGGGAAAGTTGTTTATAGACATTCGAATCTGTTTAATGGACCCTGGCACTTTGATGGGTCCAATGTTCATCTTACTATCATGGGGCCTCACCCACTTTCCGTTGAGGGCTCATCTGTTATCTATGGCTTTGGCTAACAGAATAGCTGGAAATCCTAATTTAAAAGGACATTTTAATTTATATATGCTACAGGAACAGACGTCAGAAACACATTGCCATAGCAACAACGTGGGTTTTTTTGCGCAAGTTTTAAGTTGTCATTGCTGCATAGTCAGATAAAGATAACGTCATGCTGTCCCATCCAGACAATCACATCGTGTGTACAGAATTCGCTTGCACATCTTGGAGGCTGAGGACAGTGAATAACACCTTGGATAGGGTTTTTTGCACTGTGCTTTAGGCTAACGACATTGGTAACACTTCTCAGGACGCAAACATTAGATCTACATTCCCTTACTGTGGTACTGAGCCGCAAACACAGGCAGGAATAGTAACCTGTACAGAGTTTGCGTCCAGGACAAGGCCTCTCGCAGGGATTCGGTGGACGTCCCATAGACATTAATGGTGCTATCTGTTTAATTTAATATAATGAATAATGATAGCAACTGTATATGATGAATATAATATAAGATAACGTCCTGGCAGTGGTGATTGCCTCATGGACGATAGAGGACATGACCCTCATTTGCAGCCATTTTAGTGGTCAGGAATTCTGGATTATGAGGTAAAGACCGGAGGCTTCACTTTTACATATCAGGAAAAGCGGAGAGCAGACATTAATAATGTAATATTGCGTAAATGACCTAATATCCTCCACTGCCCCCTCCCCCCACGCCCCCCCACCCACACACACACACTTGCCACATTACAAAAAAACATGTAGGAACATTGGCCACACCCCGTTTTAAGCCACTACCATCGTCTGAGTCTTGTCAAATTTGCACTAAGGATTGTCCCAGACCCAACAACCGATCATGTTAACTGGGAAAATGCTGCTGTTTCATCCAGTAAATCCCCCCAATTGCACGAAAACAGGTTTGTCAGACAAACCGCTCGTAGCCATCAACACAAATTTTCTTGCCTTGTTTTTCCTTCTGTTTTACAGCGGGTGATTCCAGGCCATTGATAATCAAATCCCTTTCTCTAAAATAGGTAAATCCAACCAGATTGCTTGACCCACAACACCCGTATGCCTATAATTCTTGGAAGTGGTTACAGTTATTCTGGGGCTTTCGCTGCGCCATCCGTAGCCGGTCATCTATTATATGTCGAGTGACCAGTGGAACTGCAATCCTGTATGGTACAGAAGTCATTACAGCAGTGATGGCGAACCTTTCAGAGACGAGTACCCAAATTGCAACCCAGGACCCAACTTTTTATTGCAAAGTGCCAACAAGCAATTGCAAGAACTTATTGCAAATCTTCTTGGCTCCGTGCTATAACCACAGCTTTTAACGGTCCTGAGTGATACCAATTATCATTGACAGGAGGGAAAAATTCGGATTTCCATTGGAGCTTCCCTTGAAAACCCCCTGAACAGCAGAATTGTGGGGGCCAAAATCAGGAGCTTCAATGGCTCCAAGATATCCGACCCTGTCCTCACCTTCTTTACCTGCTGTCTCGGTATAGACCAAGATGTTTCATTCGTCCCTGGGCTATTGGCCTGCAGGAGGATCCTCAAGTCCGTCTTGGTAATTCTTGTGACTGGGGCAACAGCCGAGTTGCCCACTGAGAGGGTCAGAGTGCCACCTCTGGCACCCGTGCATAGGTTCGTCCACCACTGTCTAACGGTGGTGGTAAGGACACTTGGCATATTTAGGGCTTTTTCATTGCTTGGCATAGACTTACCTCTCATACTTTCACTATTTTTCTCTAGACAAAGTATTAAAAAATTTATCAGTTACTGGTATTTATATTGATGTCATATAGTAATTAAATTTGCCGAAAGTAGATAACCAAACCAGGGCGGTCTCGACTGGTGGAATTTTAGTTAAGGTTAAAAACCGCTCATTGGAATAAAAAGTTGGTTGCTGTGTGATTTCCACTGCCCACATGGATAACATTAATCACTTGGATTGCTTCTTTTCATCAGCCACAATAAAGGAACTGTCGGGGGGGACAATACATGGCAAGCTTTTGCGATCTGTATCAGAACCATCTCAAAAGTCCGTATGGTTGTCCCAAAGTTGAGCGTTTGGTTCCCGCACTAAGATACAAGGTTTGATATTTGTTGAAATGCACGAGTATTAATGGCTTGCATGTATATTAATCTGTTATAGTACTTTCTACATGTAACATTCATCTGTAGAGGTGAGTAAGATGTAGAAAGGAGTCTTCTGCAGACACGTGGTGGATTTTTAGAAATGGAGCTCTCGTGAGTGGCAGCAGCCTAATACCACAGCAAGTTCTTCCGTAATTTACCATACTTTTACGCACTGACTATGAGACCATCTCACAAGTGAGAAGACGAAACAAGATGATCCTCCAGATAGCCTTCCTCATGCCCTTGCAGCACGTCCCCCAGGAACAGGCCAGCTGAAAAACCTTGGTACAGAAGTCCGATGCTAAAAAAAGCAAGAAGAAACAGAACTATTCAGGACAAGTCCATAGCGATACGGGAGAAACGGCCACTACAGGATCCTTTGGGTGGTGGGACTTTTTTGAGATGGTTTATTGTAGTAATACAGTAGTTAGGATGGGTGTGAAGCTCAATGTGGCTTGGAAGCCTACAGTTGTACACAAAACTGTATTCGACAGTGATCGTTCTCCCATTGTGGATGGACGTTTGGTACCCAAATTGCCTGTTGGATACCTAGAACCTTTACAGAGTTCACCACCTAGTAAATGGGAACTAACTCAAAGCGGCGTGTACCCTGGAGGTTTAGCACTCACACGACCTCCTCAAAAACATAGGCCTTGGAAGGAACTAGCAACCTGATAGCCATCTAGAGAAGAGCTATGAGTACTCTAGGTTGAGATAACCACCACTTGAGGACCCTCTATCCAGTTTTGTGGCTAATACGATGTCAACTCAAGTTACCAAACATTACATGTGCACATGCAACATTTACACCTGAATCTCGCCACTCATGTGGATCTGAGCTTGCTGTGTTCACCGACTCATGGTGGTCATATGAAACATCACAATAACGTAGCCAATACTGCTGGAAAGGAAATTACGGAAAGTCAATGCAGGATGTTAATTATGTTTACGGTCCCAGCCATGAGTCACAGTGCCTTGCTGCATCATAATGCTGGTACTGCTCTAGTAAGAGCCGCATATACGTTGAACCAGATCTAGGCAAATCACATTATTCAATCCCATCAAGATAATACAACCTCCCCCTCAATGGTCTTTTTTTGAGTAAGTAAACATTCAAATTTTGGTTATTTATTTATTTTTATCATATCCCTTACAATTTGTAACATCACAATGAACTTTTTCTTCTATGTTGATAATGTTTCAGCATTGTGGATTTCTCATTTTTTCAACTATAATGGAGGATCGGGGTAAATAGAGAGAACCAGGACGTAGAAGGGAGCGGCACATGATTATAAGGCGCACAATCAATAAATGGTCTGCTAAAACGTCTAGGTTCAATATTATAAGGCCACTGGATTTATAAGGCGCACCTGATTAAAGGCATAATGACCAGCAGTGGCGACCTGGTGCCCATTCAAGGCAGCTGTTGTCTGTAAGTACAGTTCATATATAAGGCGCACGGACATAAGGCTCACCTTTGATTTCTCTGAGAAATCAAAGGATTTTTGTTGCGCCTTATAGTTCAAAAATACGGTTAGGGTGTTTAGTTCATGCTAAAACTAATTTTTGGAGAATTTGGGTTTTGTTTTTTTGTATGTACATTTAGTGGTATTATTGATCACATCACGTTGAATTGTAGTTAGGCCACTATGAAGGCTATATATTTAGTCAGTATATTAGGCAGCTCTCCTCTTATGGTATAAATTTAGTCAAATTAAATTTAAGTTTACAAGCTGAAGGTATACACCTACTTAAAGGATTCCTGAGCACTACCAGCATATATTAACAAATATAGATGTGTAAAGCCACGACCTCTCCTGTCGCACTACTGCAAACTCCTTATCACCTCAAGAGCCACTTTGTTTGGGTGCATTAATGAGACCTTTACAACTATGTGTAACGCATATATTAAAGGAAGTGCAAATGCCAAAATCTGACAAATTCTTGGAGAAAGCGCATACAACATGCTGGGTTCCTGCATATACATGGCTTTACAACACCATATGGCACCAGCCAAAAAAATTATTTTACACTATCATCCAGTAAACCGTGTACTTGTGGAGGGGAGAAAGAAAACCCGCACAGCAGTCTACAGGTAAGTGTCCCTCTTGACTTGTAAGGATTCATGGCATACTCGTTTTTTCGCCATAGAGTATTGAAGTGAAAAAAGTTTCCATACACTTCTTGTCTCTTCAATGAGGAAGTTGCTCCTCTGAGCCACATCTTAGAGCTTCCATTACCTAGTGGTTGCTAATGCTTCCACTATGTTAAACAAAGTATAGACTTGAACAATTGATAGTATGATATGCACCAGGTCCGGTCCAAGGGGTCAGGGCAGTGGACTCTGAGTATTCCAGGTTCAAGGGAGAAGGAACTACAACAGGCACCCAAGGACCATGTTTTAACAGACCACACTTGACTAAGGGGTTATCACAGTTTCTACTGAATGATTCCGAACCATTGAACCATCATAAGGGTATGATTCACCCTAATGGCCATTATGAGCCTGATGCTCCATTCTTCTCTAAGATTGACAAGCAAAGCCCGTTCGTTCATGCTTTAGGGGAAACAGGTTCCAGTTTCCATGGAATAATGGCGGACAATGTTGGATTATAATATAGGGGGGGTAGCCCGAGCCAAACCTTCTAGTGGCCATGCCCCCTATTCACCCATGAAATAGCTTGTACATCTGTTCCTGCTCTCGACACCTGTACACAAAAGCCATTTCAGGACCTTAAAAAAGGTCTGTCCAAGTGTCCGAATATCAAACATTAAAGCGCAACAGAAGGGACTCATCCTCCATTCCCCAAGAAGCTGATCCCTAGTACATCCATATGTATGAATGATTCCAAACTTGTAGTGGCTATACCATTCCATACAGCCCAGGGCCCACGGTGGTCTATAATCCACTCTGGATGGCGATCACAGTGATCCAAGTACCCACGGTTCAGCAGTAGTTCCCCATAGGGCAGGGGTGGCCAACGGTCACTCGGCCATCTCCCCAGCACACCAGACAGTAACTCAAATAATTTACCTGCAGTTGCAAGCACTTAAAAGATGCTGCTTCGAGGTTTTATGAAGATATCTCCTCTCTCCTTAGAACTGTAGGACGAGGTGAAAATGAGTAGACAGGCCCGCATATCTTTGGAGGACTTCCTGCTAGGCCCCATTATTCTCTGTGTACGAGGGACATCTGGAAAGAAGGCTAAAATTATGCAAATTTTTCCATTCTTTCTACTGTGGGCTTGCTGCTGTCCTCAGGAGGCCAATCTGATATAAAGTGTGTAAGA
Source organism: Engystomops pustulosus (assembly GCA_019512145.1). Lineage (NCBI taxonomy): Eukaryota > Metazoa > Chordata > Amphibia > Anura > Leptodactylidae > Engystomops > Engystomops pustulosus. Next base: position 18,284,623 of record CM033644.1, read on the forward strand.
AACGGACAATAACTTACTTCTTTAATTTTTTTGGTTGCACACTCGCAAGAAATAAGGGGGGTTTGGTGTTGAAGTTTGGGCACCTCAGCCGTACTAAACGGCTTGCCATACACCTTGCCATAGGGATGGTCGCTGGATTTAGTGGGTTATAGAACCTTTTGCCCTGCAGTGTCGGGTACCTGGGTCATTTTCCAGTCAACATCTACAAAGAGTTTCGTAGTTCTCGTCTCCTGTTTGCGTGGGTTTTCTCTCAGGTCCTCCGGTGTTCCTCCCACCACTAGATTGGACCCCATGGGGACAGGGCCCAATGTGTCATGCTTGTACAGCGCTGTTAATCTGGTAGCGCTATATTAAATAAAGATATTATTATTATATTAACTGTGAATCTTGGTATAACCAAGGCCGGACACATAAATTGTGGAATCACACAGGAACTTCACATCTGCTAATGTGAATCCCTTCAGGTTCGCATCACACCTGTCCGGCATTCTGTGTAAATGCGTCCTCGGGTCTACAAGAAATTGGACCAATTGGCAAAGAGTTGTTCTCTCCGTGTTTGCGTGGATTTCTTCCGCGGGTCACTCTGGTTTCCCTCCTCCCACACTCCAAAACATACTGTTGAGTTGTTTAGATGTGAGCCCTATCGGGACAAAGGAATGATTTTGGTCTTGTTGTGCTCGTCTTACTGCTGTGCGCTAATATAATAAAGAAAATTATTTTATTTCTTTTAATAATTGCTCTGAGAACTCTTAGTCAATGAGCAGTGATGGGATTACATGGGCAGATCATACACCATTACATTATTATTAATTGTACTTTCTTTCTCCGGCGAGAACTATGTTGTGTATTTGCGCACCAACTAATACCTGACAGGCTGTACGCTATAGACAACAATGCCGCGTAATACCCCGGCGCTAATAACAGTCCTTTTATATACTTACACACTATTTAAGTGGACTATTTTTTAGTACATAAAAACCCTTTCGTGTGTTTAAGAAAAATTATTTTGAGTTGTTTTCTTGCCCATGCCCTATTAGGGACTCCCCCTGAGTCGTGAGGTGGGAGGGGCCGCATATTGCTAGTTGTAATTGTTCTGACAGGTCTCTATGGTAACATGCACAGCCTGTATTCTTTGATGTTTAGGACAATGCATAGTAAATAGCACCTACCTTTGGCCTGCGCCTTATAATAGGAGGGGAAGGGTGAGGTGAAGGGTCATCATTGTAACTGCTTCACTGCCAGCCATGCTTTTTTTAGCAATTTTTTTTAAAAAAATTCTAAGAATTTCATACCTACAAATCCCAGGTGATCTCACCGCAGAGTTTATTGTAGGAACAACCTGGAGCACTCTATCCCTAAAACATGTCATTTACAGATAATTACCATAGTTTAATATTTCATTACGAATACTTAGCTCGCGACCCCAGCGCCACACTTGTTCAATATTAAATAAGGTGAAGTGTTTTTGCTGTTGTTTTGTACGGAAATGTATGCGCTCGACATACATGGAACATTGGGGTGGAGTTCTTTTGTGGAACATCCTATAAGGTCCGATGCTCCTGCAATATGATACATTTATGAGGTGGCCGTTTATTTATTGATAGAACGCACATTTGAGGTTCGTTTCACTGTGTTACGTTGTTTTCGTAGGTGTGTATTCACACAAACTTATGGGGGACGTATATTACGGCCTAATACGTCCCCATACACTTTTGTGGGCTCACGCCCTGTACAGGGATCGGTACGATGCAGCACACGTACGGCACCATACCGCTCCGTATGGTTCTCTTCGTGTACATGTTTCTATTGGCTACGTCAGGGGTCCTCAACTCAATTTACCGGGGCCGCGATTTGTGGGAGGTTAGATTCTGGGTAGGCTGGGCCCCGCATCAAGTTTCCCCACAAAATCGCCTTACAAATACTCATATTCAGATTTCAAATTGTCATGGGTCTCCCAGCGCAAGGAAGGAACAGCCCGCTGGGAGGGACGACTTGTTTTCTCTATGAACGAGCTGCCTTGCACACGAGGGGTCCCAAGCTCCTAACCGCCGAGCCCAGTCAGGGACACTCCACTCCACCCCTCCCCCCGGTATCTTGCCTCCCCGTGTGCCCGCCCATCGAAGAAGATGAAGTCGCCGCTCTGACCTGACACCAAGTGCGTTTCACAAGCGGCGACTTCATCTTCTTCAAGTAACTGGAGGAAGGGGATATTATAACCGGTTACGGGCCAGTTCCGGTTTTTTCAGTCCATTTTTCACTCCCCACCTTCAAAATCTACAACTTTTTTATTTGTACACGTAAAGAGCTGTGTGATGGCTTTGTTTTCCTCGCGTAACAACAGTGCACTTCATAATGATGGTATTAATATACATGCCATGTACTAGGAAGCCGGAGAAAAAAATTCCAAATGCAATGAAAATGCATTTCGTGTCCATTTTCTTGTGGGCTTGGATACTAGGCTTTCAACTGACGCCCCAAATACATGTCCTACTTTATTCGGTGGTCGGTACGATTAAGGGGATCCAATTTGTATAGGAGTTATAATGTTTGTCATACATTTACAAAAAATTAAACCTCCTGTACCAAAAATTATTTTTTTTGATTTGCCAAATCTTGTGCGCTAAAACTTTTTTATACTCTTGTGTTACGGAGCTTTGTGGGTGTGTTGCATTTTTTGCGAAATTTAATTTACGTCAATGGATATCATTTTAGGATTGTACGACCTGTTGATCACTTTTATAGATTTTTGTTACATTTTTCAAATGGCGAAAAGTGCATTTTCGACTTTGGGGCTATTTTCAGTAACGGTTTTTGTTAAACCATTGTAAAACGTTATCAATTTTGATTAGATAGGGCAGTTTCGGACGTTGTCTGATAACTGATGTGTTTATGAATTTTTACTGTTTATTTATATTGACTGTCAGTTCTAGGGAAAGGGGGGGTGAGGGATCTTGAAATTTAAATGTGTTTTTTATTATAATTTTTTTTTTTTTTTTAACTTTTTTTTGTATTTTTATTATACTAGTTTTCAGACTCCATAGGGTACTTTAACCCTAGGTTGTCTGATCGATCCTACTCAATACTTGCCATACTACAGTATGCAGCAAATGGGGATTTTCCTCCTCATTCATTCCATATGTGCTAATCAGCACCATGTATGAAGGGTTTAAACACGAAATGCCTACGGGGGTCGGGAGACGAGACCCGAGAGCTACATGGGAGAAGATAGACGAAAACCCCGAGCAACGTCAAGGGTTGAGGGCGATACCCAGGTAAATGGCGAGCCCCATTCGCACGCTATTTTTTGAGGCTGAACGCACACGGGTGGGTTTCTTTGGCGCCCAGGCAGCACATTGCCGGCAGCCTCGCTGTGTGAATGAAAGCAAAAGAGATAGTGGATGGAAAATGATCGAGGGGAGTGTTTTTGGTGTTTACCGGTAAGCCTTTGCTGCAAATGCCGCAAAGATCTCCTTAACGGAATATAGAGGAGGGAGAACAATTCCTCCGTGAGACCCTCTCCACGACAGCGACGACCCGGGACCGCCGCGTGAATACACGGCGGGCTGGCGTGCATTTATGAACGGGGCCCGCTGGGACGCAAAAATCGTTGTACACGAGGGACATTGCAGATGGCCAAGAGGGAGCAGAGGTACGTTAGTGTTGAGAACACTGGTATATCGGATACGGAGCGGGCGATTGATATTTCCTATGGATTGGTGGAGTAAGAGGGGGGACGCGGGGTAGAGTGCGGGCGTCATACCCTGATCATTATACCAGAGCAGATGTATGCAAAGCCGTACGAAGATACTTGTGTGAATTAGGCTAAACACATTACAGATTTAACATGGCTCTCACATATGAATAAAATGTGAAAGAAAACTTTATTAACGGACATTTACCACCAGGGGAAGGGATGTAAAATAGACACTGAGCTGGGCGGCACCCTATGGCAGGAGATGTCTCCAGCTTCTTATGTTCTCAAAGCCTCTTTTACAATTATGCAAATAAAAAGGAAGGCCTTCCTCCTCCTCCTCTCCCCGTACACTGCCGTTGCCCGCTACGGTACGGCACGGGCGGGCAACGGCAGTGTGAATATAGCCTAAAACCAACCAAATACATGCTAAACATTTAAATACGTGTGCGTTTAAAACGCATGCTTTAAAACGGTCCAAAAATGCAACATGTGGCATTTTATGGGTTTGTTATTGGATCACGATTCTGATAGTACTACTCACCCTAAGGCCAGCGGCACACGGGGCGTTTTGAACCCAATTTTGGCCGCGGTCACACGTACCGCTAGGCGTCCGTCATAACGCGCTGCTAGCGCACAGGGGGAGGTCCTCGGCCCGAACGCCTAACGGTACGTGTGACCGCGGCCTTTGAACGTGCCGTTTTTAAGCAGTCCGGTAAAAAACGCATGCGTTAAAAAAGCATCCGTTTTTGACTAGTTTTACTAATTATCTTAATTAGAACGGGTCAAAACGGATACATTTTCAAAAAACGCATGCGTTTTTTTGAACGGACTGCTTAAAAACGGCCCAAAAACGGGTTCAAAATGCCACGTGTGCCCCCGGCCTTAAAAAAATCACATAGAATCCACCACCTGAAACACAGTTGGACTACAATTTGCATTTATCTTCCTTATGTATTTCCAGACACCTTATAATGTCATATTAAGCTACTTCATCTTGTGAAGGCCATCAAGACAACAGGTCTTACTGAAATGTTTTTCTAGCAGTTTGATGATACCCTAATCCTAGTTATAAAACAGCCGATTGTAAAGGTATGGTGTGCTGTACAGCCTTAGCTCTATTTCATTGCTGCACAACCACAGCTGTGCTTCATTGCTACATGACCACAGCTTTGCTTAGTTTGCTTAGATCTGTTGCATCCAATTGCATATAACTATTATTTCCCCATAATGACACCAAGCCAGCTCTTCTATACAAAACCCATCTGTCTGTGTTGCTTCCATGTTATCAGACAACGCCTCAACAACCTGAAGAGTGATCATAACACACTGACTGCCGTATGGAAGGGCTGACAAGTCCATACTACGCATTTGAAAGGGAAACCTACCACCAACAAATCTACTATAAAGGTAGATTGGTGGGTAGGGGGATCAATGGGACGTGAGGAGAGCCCTTTTAAGGGCTAATCCTCACGTCCCGCACTTTTTTAATAACTTTAATTGAAAATTATTCAAATTACTTATGAGGCTAACGGGCGTGGAAGTAGACGATATAGATTTACGAGGCATGCGCAGAAGAGCAGGCCCGCACCTGTTCGGTAGTGTGGACCCGCGCAGGCGCGGGCCTGCTCTTCTGCGCATGCGCAGACGGCAGGATCGACCGACCGAGTGGCGCGCAGTCGCGGAGCTGCGGCCGCGAAGATGGGTGTGAGTAGGAGGGGGTTAAAATGGCTACCGGGGCGTGGGAGTAGCCGCCTCGTGTAACTCATATGCGGTACTCCACGCCCGGTAGCGCTCATAAGTAAATTTGAATAAATACCAAATTTAAAGTTATTAAAAAAAGTGACAGGGACGTGAGGAGTAGCCTTAAAAGGGCTCTCCTCACGTCCCATTGATGCACCTACACCCGATCTACCTTTATAGGTAGATTTGTGGTGTGGTAGTGCCCTTTAAAGGTAATTAAAATGGTTTTAATTCTACAATTGCTATGTACTGTCTTTGCTCTCAAAATATTATTCCAAAACCATATTGAACAGGTTTTTGAATTTTTTTATGAAACTTATCTGTGCTTTACAACTTTCCGAGAAATCAAAAAAAAGGACATAGGGGAAATTCATATGTTATTATAAAACCCAGTATCACCACTTTTCAGAATGACATCAAGAGACAGATACATTGCTGAGAAACATATGTTGATTCTGTATTATACTGCTCAGTGCGATCTGGCTTTATAACAATGAGATGTAGTATAAAACTTATTAGACTACTTGTGAATGATTGTGGGTTATTGATTTCTTTTGTGGTCTTGGATAAATCTTTCAAGTACATCACAGACATTTCTAGACAAAAGTTACATCCGGCAACAATCTCCACCACGTTGGTTGCTCCTGCTCATTGTACAAGCGACACTACAGATATATACAGCTATATACATTAGATGATGGTCGGCTGAGCCGACAATTTCGATGGGATCGGTTGTCAATCTAATGTGTACAGGTGCTGCTTGACAAAGACACATAGTCATGTTAAATGTCAACATTCCCCACCCATAGTTCTTGTAGGAGGAATGCCATCTGCAGTCTTAAATTACCCTTTTACCATCTAAATAAACCCGTCCAGCATAAAAATTCTGTCCTGAAGACCTAATTTCATATACATCATCGACAGGGGTGGTGGAACAATGATTTCTCAGATGTTTACATGCATCTTGGATCCCTATGAATGTATCCTATTCCTATGAACTAGCGCTCATGGCCACCTCCCCACACGCTGCCAGGGTCTGAAAGATAAGGGCTATGGTCTGCATTTTAACAGGGAATGTAGAAGGAAATTACAGGTCTACGACATAAATAAATTCATATATGAATGTATTCCTCTCAATGCTCACATTCACTGATCAGCCAGAACATGAAAACTACTGGGAGGCAAAGTGGAGAACATCTATTATCTTGTAACAATGGTACTGGCGAAAAGGCGCTATTCATCAAGAAGCAAATGAATAGACATAAGCATGGGCATATTGGCAGGTCTTGGTATACAGACTGATTGCCTACTGGTCCGTTGCCTGTTGAAAGGGCCAAGAACTGGCGAGTGAGGATCAGAGTTGGACCGTGGAGCTGTGGAAGAAGGTGGCATCATATGGATCACAAGCACCAGGATGTACTATTCGAAGACAACAAGCTGGTGGAGACAACGTGATCTTCTAGGGCTCTAGGCAATTATCTGATGGGAATCCTTGGATCTAAACATTCATGTAATAGGTACCACACACCTCAACACTGTATACACCACATACTCCCCTCATGGTAGCGATATTTCCTAATGGCAATGGCCTTGTACTTAGCAATCACTGTTCAGGGATGATTTGGGGAACTTTACAAAGAAAGAATTCAAACCGTTTCCCTTAAATTCCCCAGATCCTTGTCCAAAAGAGCTTCTGTGGGATGTATTGGACAACCCTCCCAGGTCGTGGAGACCATAACTTGTAGCTTATAGGACAAGTGTTTGTCTAAGGCCTCATGCACATGAATGTATGAAAACGGTCTTATATATACTTATAGCATACAGCCCCATTGCTTTCAATGGCCGTATTGTGCACCGTACCGTTTGAGACGTAAAAAAACATATAGCACGTCCTATTTTCTCATGTATTTCTGTTCCGTATGACCCATAGAAGTCTATGGGAACAATATGGGTTGTATACGTGCTGTACCGCATGCTGCCGTATATATAAAAGTGCAGAATCCAGGAAGATCAGAACCAGTGGAGCCAATAGTCAACCATCATCGTATTTTATATGGACACGGATCCATACAAGCTCATATGGGTGAAAAACGTGCTGTAGTTACGTCCAAAATACAGAACAGGAAAACACATACGGTCGTGTCAATAAGGCCTAAGAGCTTTTAAAATTACATTTACTGCAGAAAATTGAATGAAAACTCGGAACATCTGCATTATTACCTCCACTAGACCCAGTTAGGACGTTGATATGGATTTATCTGACACTCCAAAAGATCTCCATGATGACGCTGTCCCCACAACCTCTCCACAGTGCAGCCTCTGTAACTTCAGTCAATCCTATCACAGTATAGAAGTAGTATATTAAAAATTGGTTCAACATTCATCCGGTGGAGTTCTTTTTAATGGCGTATTCGACTAAACAGCCTCATATTATCTGGAATGTTTTGATCTGCGCTTTTCCATACATGGGCCAATTTTACAGACCAATATGATAATCGAGCTACAGACAGCTCCGCTACGAAGCATGGAATTTAGAATTCTTAGGAGAATTGAATAATATACTGTATATATGGCCGTATCTTCGTAGATGCTTTGGCTGTCAGTACACAGACCTCATGAGAAGCTGGAGGACTCGGACTGTTTTCAAAGCTCTGTATATGGCCCCCTGTTATTCCAGAGTCATCAGTCAGACACCCCCCAGCTTTATCCTGGTACTTAGGAGACTTTCCTTTCAACTGCATCTCCGAACTTCAATGACAACCCACCCCCCATGCTTTATTGTTAGTTAAAAGCTCGCCCCATGGATCTTCCCCAGCAGTATGGCTCTGAAAGACGTGCGGGAGCGCCGGGGCTATCAGCATTCAGTTATCCCAGCAGTAGGCTGTCAGTAAAGCAAGGTGTTCATGTGCCAGTTTCCATAGTTTCCATATGCAAAGCAATTTTCAGATAAAATTCAGTGGGCTGTTTAGTTACTTTGACCCTTACAATGATTACTGAACATTAAGGAATCACTGTCCCCTTGTCAGTGCCTCATGTTCACTACATACAGCATCTGGTTATTACATCAGCCATAAGTAATCATAGAGTAATAAACATTATATAATATATAATAGCATATGGGGACTTTTTTTTCCAGTTTGCTCTATTTAAAGGAAATCTAGCATTTCATTTCATGCATTATGAAGCAAACATGCCTTGAGAATGCTGTAGCTACACTGATGCAGAAACATATCTTGTTTAATTCCTGAGCCGAGTGGTTTTGCTGAAAAAAACAATTATTACAATGATGATAATGAGGCTCTGTCGCTTTTGTGCTGGGGCTCAGCACTTCTCCTCTAACCCTAATTATGCGCTGCTCCAGAGAATGATGTAATCACTGTGTTCAAACGCAGAAGTAATCAATTGTTGCAACATCCCCCAGCTGCTGTATATGAGTCATCCCGCTCATGTTGATTAGTCCTGTCTGGACCATTCAGAAAGCTCCCTGTAATGTGTTTATGAATGGCAGCCAGCATGCAACCCAGCTTTCCCAAGGTCCTGAATTTTATAATTATTTTTTGGAGAGAAACAAAATATGTTTCTGCATCCGTGTCCCTACAACATTCTCAAAGTATGTTTGGTTCACAATGCATGAATAAAAAAGGTAGATTTCCTTTAGGGAAGAGATTTAAGGGTTTTATATGTATGGCACAGACATGTGTGCGGATATCATATTGCTATGTAGTAAAAATCACCATATACCACTGAAGTTCTACCCTACTATAAAGAGATTCCTTCTAGTGGAGAAACAAGCTGCACATTTGTATTATACGTTTCAAAAAATGCTTTTATCTATACTGTTAAGGAGAGCAGATTGTACATAGTCTCCTATCTGCTGGCAGTGTGTTATAGAGCAGAAGAAGTTCTCCAGATTGTACATAGTGTCCTATCTTCAGGCTGTAAGTTATAGAGCAGGAGGAGCTGAGCAGATTGTACAGGGTCCTTTGTGCAGAAAGCATGTTCTAGAGCAGAAGGAGCTGAGCAGATTGTACATAGTGTTAGATCCAGAAGAAGCATGTTATAGAGCAGGAGTAGCTATCAGATTATTTATAGTGTCCTATCTGCAGGAATCATGTTATCAGGGGCATAACTAGGAGAGACAGGGCCCCTTAGCAACCTTCTGAATGGGGCCCCCCTACCACCTCAGAATATATACATATTTGTATACTCACACGTTTATGCAGTGTTATATACATTTATACGCTTACACAGATCTGTCTCAGTAGCTGCCGATTACATGGGGGAAATACAGCGGGAATTAGAGATGAGAGATCCCTAATCCTGATGTTCTGCTGTCCCTTTCCTCTCCCCTGACTTTTCTTATCTGAGCTGCCGATTCATGCAGGGTACTGGGGAAGATGTGACCTGTTATATACATATTATGCTGTACAATGCGCAGCATAATATGAATATAATGGTGCACATTCTTCATTCTTGCTTTTTATAGTGCCTTCAAGTCACAGCATGCGGAAGACGACAAAACATTGAGTGCTCGGCTGGCCGACTTGCCACCTGGGAGTCCAGCTGGGCATTCAGCGGTCTGAGGAGAAGTTTTGATGAGCGATGCACAGTTGTACTGGTACCTTCATTTTTCGAGAATACTAAGTTTTACTAATTTTTAATTTAAAGAGTTATTATAGCTGTGACCGGTTTTTACCCACCACCCAACAAGAAGCCTCTGTGTTTATTTATTGATGACTATTAAGTGTAAAAGTTTGATCATAATGTGCCTAAATATGGTGCAAGAAGTAGATAGCATTCCGCCAGTCACAGTGTGTCAGGACAGATGCCAGGGCCCCCTGATACTGCACGCCCCTTAGCAGCCGCTATGGCAAATACCGCCGTAGTTACGCTACTCTATGTTCTGGAGCAGGAGATGCTGAGCAGATTGTACATGGTGTCTGATCTGTAGGCATTATGTTATAGAGCAGGAGGAGTTGAGCATATTGTACATAGTGTCCTATCTGCAGGAAGCATATTATAGAGCAGGAGGAGCTGAGCAGATTGTACATAGCTTCCTATCTGCAGGAAGCATGTTATAGAGCAGGAGGAGCTAAGCCGATTGTACATGGTGTCTGATCTGTAGGCATTATGTTATAGAGCAGGAGGAACTGAGCAGATTGCACATAGTGTCCTATCTGCAGGAAGCATATTATAGAGCAGGAGGAGATGAGCAGATTGTACATAGTGTCCTATCTGCAGGAAGCATGTTATAGAGCAGGAAGAGCTGAGCAGATTGTATATAGTGTCCTATCTGCAGGAAGCATGTTATAGAGCAGGAGGAGATGAGCAGATTGTAAATAGTGTCCTATCTGCAGGCAGCATGTTATAGAGCAGGAGGAGCTGAGCAGATTGTACATAGTGTCCTATATGCAGGCAGCATTTTATAGAGCAGGAGGAGCTGAGCCGATTGTACATAGTGTCCTATCTGCAGGAAGCATATTATAGAGCAGGAGGAGCTGAGCAGATTGTACATAGCGTCCTATCTGCAGGAAGCATGTTATAGAGCAGGAGGAGGTGAGCAGATTGTACATGGTGTCTGATCTGTAGGCATTATGTTATAGAGCAGGAGGAGCTGAGCAGATTGTACATAGTGTCCTATCTGCAGGAAGCATGTTATAGAGCAGGAGGAGCTGAGCAGATTGTACATAGTGTCCTATCTGCAGGCAGCATGTTATAGAGCAGGAGGAGCTGAGCAGATTGTACATAGTGTCCTATCTGCAGGCAGCATTTTATAGAGCAGGAGGAGCTGAGCAGATTGTATATAGTGCCCTATTTATAGTTTTGTGGGAAAAGGTTTATTGTTGCTTTTCATTTACCGTATTTTCCAGGCCATTAGGTGCACCGGAATATAAGGCGCAACAGTCCGATGCGCCTTATATATGTAATAATTCCATATATAAGGCGCATCGGACTATAAGGCGAAGGGTCGGGGGCGTGGCGGAGGTCCGGGGGCGGAGCGGAGACCCGACGGGACGCGACACCGAGAAGGGACGCGACGACGCGGGGAAGGTGAGTGGGGAAGGTGAGGGGGAGGTGAGGGGGAGGTGGAGGAGGGCAGCGGACCATACTTACATAGGTCCCCGCTACCGGAGACAGCAGATCTCCAGGGGAACTGCAGACCAGCGGCAGAAGTTGTTCGTGCCGCATGGTCTGCAGTTCCCGTGGAGATCTGCGGTTCCGGTAGCGGGGACCTATGTAAGTAGGGTCCGCTGCCTCATATAGGGAGCACCGGACTATAAGGCGCACTTTGGATTTCCAAGGAAATCCAAGGCTTTTAAGTGGGCCTTATAGTCCGGAAAATACGGTATTCACTAAAATCTCTTTTGAAGGGGATTTCTGGAAAGCCCCCTGGGGGCCTGGACAGGAGTGGCAAAGAGAAAGAAATTGTACTTACCCCTCTTACACTGCTTCATTACTTTCAGTTTTTAGCCTAGCCGATGTAGACAGGGTCATGGGAATTGCTTTGGCCAATTAGTGGCCTCTATGGAATTGTCGACACCAAAGGAAGGAATGTCAGTAGTGGTCAGAGGAAATGACGTCCCCTGGTCAGACAAAGTGACGTCCCCTGGTCAGACAACGCCATTTCTTTTTTTTTTGTCACCCCTGCCCCTACCCCAATTAGGTTTTCCAGAATTCACTGCAAACCCCTTTACCTCTGCGTTCCAGTTGGCTATCCGACTCAGTGACAACCCAACCTGTATTACTGTGCACATACCAAAATGAATTGAAAAGTGGACAGTCCCTTTAAGGGTAAAATTACATTTTTCAAGAACATATTTTAAGAGTAGAAGATTATGAACCTCATGTGTTATAAACTTGGAAAACTAACCTTAGGACCATATCATTTCTCAAAAACAGTGGATACTATTGCATAGGCACAAATGTGGTATAGAGGTGGTAGAGAGGTGGTATAGCGCTTTCAGTGTTATTCTATATAATCTGTATGTTGTATCTCAGGTCCTGCGTCTGTATCTCTAGTTCATATCCTTGTCCATGACTCCTGACTCTGGTGTCTACTAGATTACTCTGCCCTTTATGGCTCGGAGAGTTAATAGGTTTGAATCAATGGTCAAAATATCATTAGAAATGAATGGAATTGTTTGTGGGGGTGTTTGGTCTTTGGAGACGGCAGCTGATATTACTCTGCAGTTATGTTCCAAGCTGGAACAATATCCAGATACATCACATAAATGACAGAAAGTACATTGTACAAGCGCAGAGCTGATCCACCAGTATAAAAATATCTCTGATTAGAATATCAAGATGCAGACTGTAAGCTACTGATGTGACTGAGATGGGAAAGAGGAGATCATGGGTAGAGGGAGATGCCATAGATTGAAGGAAAGGAATATTTGCTGGCAGCAGGGAAAGTTGTTCTATAGACATTCGAATCTTGTTAATGGACCCTGGCAACTTTGAATGGGTCCAATGTCAATCTACTATCTATGGGGCCTCACCCACTTCCGGTTGAGGGGGATGCATTTATCATATGGCTTTGCTAACAGAATTAGCTGGAATCCTAATTTAAAGGAACATGTTAATTTATATATAGCTACAGGACAGACTGTCAGACACATTGCCATAGCAACAACCGTGGGTTTTTTCGCAATGTTTTAAGTTGTCATTGCTGCAGTAGTCAGATAAAGATACGGCATGCTGTGCCCATCCAACAATCACATCGTGGTGACATAATTCGCTTGCCATCTTGGAGTCTTGAGGACAGTGAATACACACTTGGAATAGGTTCTTTTGCACTTGCTCTTAGGCTACACGAATATGTAACCTTTCTCAGGACGCAAACATTAGATCCACATTCCCCTACTGTGTCTGAGCCGCAAACACAGGCAGGAATAGGACCTGTACAGAGTTTCGCGTCCAGGACCAATGGCTCTTGCATGGATCTGTGGACGTGCCCATAGACGTTAATGTGTGCTATCTGTTTAATTAATAATAATGAATAATGATAGTACATGATATTATTAATGAATATAAGATAAAGGTTCTGGCAGGGTGATTGCTCATGGACAGATAGAGATCACATGACCCTACATTTGCAGCCATTATATCTGGATGATGAGGTAAAAGACCGGAGGCTTCACTTTACATATCAGGAAAGGGGAGCAGGACAATTAATAGATGTATATTGGTAAATTACCTAATATCCTGCCCCCCCACACTTGCACATTACAAAAAACATGAGGTAAATTGGCCAACCCCTTTAAGCCACTTACCATCGTCTGAGTCTGGTCCAAACTTGCACTTGAGTGATTTCCCAGACCAAAACAAGAATAATTGAACTGAAAATGCTGAGTTCAGTCCAGTAAATCCCCCCAATTGCACAGAACAGGTTTGTCAGACCAAACTCGCTCGTAGCCATCAACCCAAATTTTCTGCCTTGTTTTTCCCTTCTGTTTAAGGGGTATTCCAGGCATTGATAATCACCCATCCCTAAAATAGGTAATCAATACCAGATTTGCTGTGACACAACACCCTTGCCTATCAGATTCTTGAAGTGGTTACAGTATTCTGGGGCTTCGCTGGCCAGTCATGTAGCCGGTCATCTATATATTCGAGTGGGACCAGTGGAACTGCAATCCTGTATGGTACAGAAGTCATACAGCAGTGATGGCGAACCTTTCAGAGACCGAGTACCCAAATTGCAACCCAGACCCACCTTTTTATTGCAAAGTGCCAACACAGCAATTCTAGCAGTAACTTATTGCAATCTTCTTGCTCCGTGCTATACCACAGCTTTTAACGGTCCTGAGGATACCAATATCATTGACAGGAGGGAAAATTCGGATTTCCATTGGAGCTTCCCTTGACAACCCCCTGAACAGGAAGAATTGTGGGGCCAAAATCAGGAGCTTCAATGGCTCCAATGATAATCTGACCCTGTCCTCACCTTCTCTTCCTGCTGTCTCAGGTAGACCAAGATGTTTCACGCCCTGGGCTACCTGGGCCTGCAGGAGGATCCCTCAAGTCCTGTCTGGTGAATTCTGTGCTGGGGCAACAGCCTGAGTGCCCACTGAGAGGGCTCAGAGTGCCACCTCTGGCACCCGTGCCATAGGTTCGCCACCACTGTCCTACAGGGTGGTAAGGACACTTGGCATATTTAGGGCTTTTTCATTGCTTGGCATAGACTTACCTCTACATACTTTCATATATTTTTCTCTATGACAAAGTATTAAAAAATTTCAGTACCTGGTATTTATATTGATGTCATATTAGTAATTATTTGCCGAAAGTAGAACAAACCAGGGCGGTCTCAGACTGGTGGAATTTTAGTTAGAGTATAAAACCGCTCATGGAAAAAGTTGGTTGCTGTGTGATTTCCACTGCCCACATGGATAACATTAATCACTTGGATTTGCTTCTTTTCAGCCACACATAAATGAACTGTCGGGGGACAAATACATGCAAGCTTTTGCCGAGCTGTTAAAGAACCAGTCTACAAAATGTCCGTATGTAGTGTCCCAAAGTTGAGCGTTGGGCACCACTATAAGGTACAATGGTTGATATGTGTTGAAATGCACTATGTATTAATGGCTTGCATGATATTTTAAGCTGTTATGTACTTTTCTACATGTACACATTCAGCTGTAAGAGGTAGTAAGATGTAGAAGGATCTTCTGCAGTCAGTGGTGGATTTTAGAAATGGAGCTTCAGTGAGTGGCAGCCTAATACACAGCAGTTCTGTCGTAAGTTACCATAACTTTTAGCACTGACTATTGAGACCATCTCACAAGTGAGAAGACGAAGACAAGATGATCCTCCAAGATAGACCTTCCGTCATGCCCTTGTCACACTGTCCCCAGGAACAGCCAGCTGAAAACCCTTGGTACGAAGTCCCTGATGCTAAAAAAAAGCCAAGAAGACAACAGAATATTCAGGACAGGTCCATAGCGATACTGGGAGAACGCCACTACAGGATCCTTGGGGTGGTGGACTTTTTTGAGATGGTTTATTTGTGAGTATTACAGTAGTTAGGATGGTGTGATAGCTTCAATGTGGCTTGGAGCCTACAGTGTACACAAAACTGTATTCGACAAGTGTATGTGTCTCCATTTGTATGGACGTTGTACCCAACTTGCCTGTTGGATCACCTAGACATTTACCAAGAGTCACCAACCTAGTAATGGGAACTAACTCAAGCTGCGTGTACCCTGGGGGTTTAGCACCCATAGACCTCCTCAAGCAATAGCCTTGGAATGGAACTAGCAACCTGATAGCCATCATGAGAGAAGAGCTATGAGTATCTAGGTGAGATAACCACCACTTGAGGACCCCTCTATCCAGTATTTGTGAGCTAATACGATGGTCAATCAAGTTACCAAACATACATTGCACATTGCAACATTTACACCTGAATTCTCCCACTCATGATGGATGCTGAAGCTTGCTGTGTCACCCTCATGGTTGTCACTATGAACATCACAACAACGTAACCAATACATGCTGAGAGGAAATTACGGAAAGTCCAGCAGGATGTGAATTATGTTACGACCCAGCCATGAGTCACAGCTGCCTGCTGCTATCATAATGCTGGACTGCTCTACGTAAGAGACGCATATACGTACGTTGACCAGATCTAGGCAAATCACATTATATCATCCATCAAGATATACAACCTCCACCTCAGATGGCTTTTTAGAGTAACAGTTAAATTTTGGTTAGTTATTTTATTTTTATCAATCCCTTACAATTTGTAACATCACAAATGAACTTTTTCCTTCTTATGTTGATAATGTTTTCAGCATTTGGTGCATTTTAACTACAATATTTTTCAGACTATAAGGCGCACCTGATTATAAGGCGCACCATCAATAAATGGCTGCTAAAACGTCTAGGTTCATATATAAGGCGCACCGGATTATAAGGCGCACCTGATTATAAGGATGAATGACCAGCAGGTGGCAGACCTGTGCACAGTTCAAGGCAGCTGTTGTCTGTAAGTACGGTTCATATAAAAGGCGCACCGAATTATAAGGCACACCTGATTATAAGGGTGAATGACCAGCAGGTGGCAGACCTGTGCACAGTTCAAGGCAGCTGTTGTCTGTAAGTATTGTTCATATATAAGGCGCACTGGACTATAAGGCGCACCTTTGATTTCTGAGAAAATCAAAGGATTTTTTTGTGCGCCTTGTAGTCCAAGAAATACGGTAGTGTTTATTGTCATGCTAAACCAAATTTTTGGAGAATTTGGCTTTTGTTTTTTTTGTATGTAGATTTAGTGGTCTTATTTGAGTCCACATACGTTGAAGTTGATAGTTAGGCCACTATGAAGGCTATATATTTAGTCAGTATATTTAGGCAGCTTCTCCTCTTATGTATAAATTAGTCAAATTTAAATTTAATTTACAAGCTGAAGGTATACACCTACTTCAAGGATTCCTGAGCATACCAGCATGTATTTAACAAGATATGATGTTGTAAAGCCACGACCCCTCATCCTGTCGCACTACTCCGCTTCTAACCTCAAGAGCCACTTTGTGTGGGTGCATTAATGAGACCTTTACAATATGTGTAAGCATATATTAAAGGCAGTGCAAATGCCAAAATCTTGACAAATGCTTGGAGAAAGCTGCATACAACATGCTGGGTTCCTGCATTATACATGGCTTTACAACATCCATATGGCACAGCCATAAATCTATTTTTACATATCATCCAGTAACCATGTTACTTAGTGATGAGGGGAAAGAACCCGTAACAGCAGTCTACAGGTAAGTGTCTCTTTTGACTGGTAAGGATTCATTGGCATACTAGTTTTCCCATAGAGTATTGAGTGAAAAAAGGTTTCCATACACCTCTTTGTCTCTTCAATGAGAAAAGGTGCTCCTCTGAGCCACATCTTAGATGCTTCCCATTTATCCTATTGGTTGCTATGCTTCAATATGTAAACATGTATACTTGGAAAAATTGATAGTATGATAATGGCACAGTGGTCCCAATGGGAGGCAGTGACTCTGAGATTCCAGGTTCAGGAGAAGGAACTACAACAGGCACAAGGACCATGTTTTACAGACCAAACATTGCCTTAAGGGGGTTATCCCAAGTCTGACTGATGATTGCCGAACCATTGACCATATGAATGGGTATGATTCACCCTAATGGTCCATTATGAGACCTGATGCTCCATTCATTCTCTAAGTATTGACAAGCAAGCCCGTTCGTTCCATGCTTTAGAGGGAACAGGTTTCCAGTTTCCATGAATAATGGCGACAATAGTGGATTATAATATAGGGGGTAGCCCGAGCCCAAACCTTCTAGTGGCACATGGCCACCCATATCACCCATGAAATCATTGTACATCTGTTCCTGCTCTCAATACACATGTACACAAAAGCCATTTCAGGACCTTTAAAGGTCTTCCAAGTGTCCTGAAATCACACATTGAAAGCAGCAGGAGGGACTCATCCTCCATTCCCCAAGAAGCTGATCCTAGTACCATATGTAGGAAGTGATTCCAAACTTGTATGGGCTATAATATTCATACAGCCCAGGGCCCACGGTGGTCTTAATCCCCTCCTGGATGGCGATCCAGTGATCCAGTACCCACGGTTCAGCAGGTAGTCCCCATAGGGCAGTGGTGGCAAACGGCACTCGGGCCATCTCCCCAGCACACCAGACAGAACTCAAATAATCTTCCTGCAGTTGCAAGCCACTTAAAAGATGCTGCTTTCAGAGGTATTTTGATACTTCCTTCTCTCCTTAGAACTGTAGGAAGAGGGAGAATGAGTAGACAGGGCCGCATTATCTTTGGAGGACTTCCTGCTGGCCCCATTATTCTCTGTGTACAGAGGGACACTGGAAAGAAGCTAAAATTATGCAAATTTTCCATCTTTCTACTGTGCTGCTGTCCTCAGGAGGCCAATCTGATATAAAGTTGTTGAAGAACAGGGAGCAATAACTTACTGCTTTAATTTTTGGTTGGCACCTCGCAATAAATAAGGGGGGTTTGGGTTGCAGTTTGGGCACTCAGCCGCTAAAAGGCTTGCCATCACTGCCATAGGGGATGGTACGCTGGCTTAGTGGGTAGCACTTCTGCCCTGCAGTGCTGGGGACCTGGGCTCTATTCCTAGGTCAACATCTACAAAGAGTTTGTATGTTCTCTCTCCGTGTTTGCGTGGGTTTCCTCCAGGTCCTCCGGTTTCCTCCCACACTAGATTGTGAGCCCCATGGGGACAGGGACCAATTTGTCATGCTTTGTACAGCGCTGTGTAATCTGTAGGCGCTATATAAATAAAGAATTATTATTATATTAACTGTGAATCTTGGTATAACCAAGGCCGGACACATAAATTGTGGAATCACACAAGAACTTCCATGCTGCTAATGTGAATCCCTTCAGGTTAGCCATCCACATGTGCATTTCTGTAAAGTGCGTCCTCAGTCTACAAGAAATTTGGACAATTGGCAAAGAGTTTGTTCTCTCCGTGTTTGCGTGGATTTCCTCCGGGTCCTCTGGTTTCCTCCCACACTCCAAAACATACTGGTAGGTTGTTTAGATTGTGAGCCCCATTGAGGACAAGGAATGATTTGGCTTTGTGCAGCGCTGTGTAATCTGTGTGCGATATATAAATAAAGGAATTATTTATTTCTTTATAATTGCTGAGATAATTCTTAGCCACGAGCAGTGATGGGCATACATGGCATGACAGTGGGCCAATCATACGCCATTTACATTATATATTATTGTCCTTTCTCCGTGCGAGACTATGTTGTGTATTTGCGCACCAACTAATACCTGACAGGCTGTACGCTATATGACAACAATGCCACGTATACCCCGGCGGCTAATAACAGTCTTTCTATATCTTACACATATTTAAGTGGCTATTTTTAGACATAAAACCCTTCTGTGTGTTTAAGAAAAATTATTTTGAGTTGTTTTCTCTGACCCTTTCCCTATTAAGGGACTCCCCCCTGTGTACGTGAGGTGGGGGGCCGCATATTGCTATGTAATTGTTCTGTACAGGTTACTATGGTAACATGGCACAGCCTGTATCTGCATGGTTTAGGACAAATGCAAGTAAAGTAGTCCCTACCTCTGCCTGCTGCTTACTAATTAGGAGGGGAAGGGTGAGGTGAAGGGTCATCATGTAACTCCTTCACTGCCAGCATGGCTTTTTAGCAATTTAAAAAAAAAAATTAGATTCTCAGATATTTCAATACCTACAAATCCCCAGGTGATCTCCCGCAGAGTTTATTGTAGGACACCTGGAGCACTCTATCCCCTAAAACATTTCATTTACAGATAATTACCATAGTCTTAATATTATCATTACGAATACTTAGCCTCGCGAGGCCTTGTTCACATTATAATAAGGAAGTGTTTGCGTAGTTTTTTGTACGTAAATAGTATTGCGCTCGCACATACATGGAACATTGGGGTGGATTTCTTTTGTGGAACAATCCCTATAATGGTCCGATGCTCTGCAATATGATCATTTTATGAGGTGCCAGATTTATTGATAGAAGCACAATTTGAGGATGCGTTCACTTGCTGTTACGTTTTTCATGTAAGGCTGTATTCACACAAACTTATGGGGGACGTATATACGCCGTATATACGTTCCCCATACACTTTTATGGGCTCACGGCCCTGTACGGGAGCGGTACGATGCAGCACACGTATGGCACCGTACCGCTCCGTAGTCTGTAGAAAGATAGGACATGTTCTATCTTTCTACATGATATGGCGCGGTGCGCTGTATATTCCTATGGAGCGGGACGGGGTCGAGTTGCGCTCATCCCCTGCTCCTGTCCACAGCGCCGATGTATGCACACCGTACGACGTTACATCGTGTGAATGTAGCCTAATACACATTTACAAGATTTAACATGGCTCTTCACAATATGAATAAATATTGTGAAGAAACCCTTAAAGGACATTTACCACCAGGGTGAAGGATTGTAAACTAAGCACACTGACATACTGGTGTGTGCCCCCTCTGGCAGGATCTGCTGTTCCTTTAGCTTCTTATGCTTCTTTAAAAGCCTTTTACAATTATGCAAATAAAGCTGAAGGTGTTAATGGAGCCTGGAGCCCATCAGGCTCATTTGCCTATTTTGTTAGCCTTTTTTTCTTAAAAACAAGGGCATATGAAGCTTAAAGAAGAATGGATCCTGTGTGCTTGGTTTACAGTCCTTCATCCTGGTGGTAGATGTCCTATAATAAATAAAAAATCATATGTTTGCATTCAACTTTCATTTCCCACAAACTAAATATCCCTATCAAGGTTCCTGTAACATGGGAATATAGTATAGTGATGTATTCTTCTATATATAAGGGTTGCGATAACACACCTGCACCCCTTGAAGTTACATCCATGGAGTTGTGTGCACAAAACTTTTCTGTGCATTTAAATATTCACATGTAAGGGCTCTTTCACATTGGCTTCGTTTTTCGCATCCGTGGATGCCTCACAAAGCCATTGGGGGTCATTTTCCTGAAGTGTTACCCGAATATTTCCGATTTGCGCCGATTTTCCCTGTATTGCCCCGGGTTTTTGGCGCACGCGATCGGATTCGGAAATCGGGGGGCGTGGCCGAACGAAAACCCGACGGATTCGGAAAAACCGCCGCATTTAAAAAAAAAAAATTGTCGCTCGGCACGCGCTTACCTTCACTCAGCCCGGCTTGGTGTACTCCAGTGCGTTCCGATGCTCTTCAGCGCAGCAGCGACATCTGGTGGACGGCGGAGGAACTACCTTAGTGAATCGCCGGAAGACCCGAATCCACCGCAGAGAACACGCCGCTGGATCGCGAATGGGCCGGGTAAGTAAATCTGCCCCATTGTTTTCAATGGGTTTTCACCTTGTCTTATTTTTGGAAAAAAATTTGAAACCTGTCCTATATTTGTCATTGATGCTGATCACGGAAATCTATTGGTGTGCAAAAACTTTACTGACGGGGATGAGAAACCAGGTGTTTCAAAGCAATGTTAAACCTTCAGTTTTTTTTTTTTGGTAAACGCGGAGACAATACGGAAGCAAAATGGAGAAACAACGGAAACAAAACGCAACGGATGCACAATGGAAGTGCAGCATCAACACCAATGTGAAACTACCCTAATCATAGTTATCACCAATATTAACCTTGTCGATGTATCTTACTCAAAGCGCTAGAATATTTACCTAATTGTAAGACCATAAGGATTTTACCTAATTGTAAGGATCTGGTATTTTATTTATTGTGCATTGATATTAGATACTATAAATAGATAAATGTATATTGTCTCCAAAACTGAATTCTATAAGGGAAGTCTGTTTCCATAATGCAGTATCCAATGGAGCGTGCTGCCAAATTAAAGAGACTTCTTCTATTCAATGTCGCCCAAGCTGAATTTCTGCTCATTATTACGTCCAATGGAGCATGCCATAATTTTGTTTTCTGTCTGACTTATATGGAAAAAAAAAAAGAAGACCTAAAAAAAAATTGGAAATAAAGGAAATCTACCATCAAAATCCTTCATAATAAACCAGGGACACTTTTCTCATAGATCCAGGCACGGTGACTGTGGTAATCTTCTTAAATTTGTTATCCATGGCCTCCTTCATTCTAAAATCAACTTTTAATATTATGATAATGAGCCTAAAAGGCTACCAGGCGGTTCCCAGAGCCACTCTGTGCTGTAGCTTCACAGACTGTTACACTGTCTCCGACTCCCCCCTGCTCCCACAGCACTTCCCCCTCCCTCTGCCTGAAGTAATCTCACTGCAGCAGAGGAAATTCTATCTCACATCGGGACAGAGAAGTACAGTTCTCCTTGTACACTATTAAAGTCTGTGAATCTACCGCGCAGAGGCGCTCTGGGAACCGCTCTAGTAGCAACATTTTAGAAGGAAGAAGGACGTGGATAACAGTCACAGTGCCTGGTTTATGAGTAAGTTTTCCTGGTTTATCCTGCTTAATTTTGATGGTAGATTTCCTTTAAGGAAATCTCAAGATTGTCTGTCTCAAGATCTGATCCAAAAATTTCCAAAAAAGAGTCTGATCCTCGGTGGTTTCTGTCACATTTTCCATGGCTCTTCTAGCCTCCTGCCACAAATACGGAAGCGATTTGGCTACTGAAAGCACATCCAGACAGAGCAAAAAAATTATAAATCTATAAAAATAACTACCCCAATACTACACATCTTATTGGTACAGTATTTGATTTTCGACAATCTAATTTTTTTTTGTTTTTATAAATCCGCTATGATTTGATCTATTCATTGATGAATAATCATCCCCATAAAACCTGTAACTTGTTCCGACGCATGCGTCCAACATCTCTCAATGAGTTGATTCTATCCAATTTCCTGTTCAGGTTAATTGGTATCTTGTGAAATTTACTCTGGGTGAAATGGGTAAAAAAATTTAACCATGACCCCCACACCTAAGAGATAGTGACAGATAATAATTCTTTATTTATATAGCACATACAGATTACGCAGCGCTGCACAAAGCAGGTCAAATTGGTCCCTGTCCACATGAGGCTGTATGTTTTGGAGTGTGGGAGGAAACTGGAGGACCCAGAGGAAAATCATGCAAACACAGAGAGAACATACAAACTCTTTGCAGATGTTGACCTGGGTGGGATTTGAATCCAGGACCCCAGCGCTGCAAGGTGTGCTATCCACTCAGCCACCGTGCCGCCCTTCAATCCATTCTCCTTCCAGAGCTGCGGAATATAGCGTTGCTATAATATTTATATATAATAATTGGTTATACATTAGGTTACGATTCTTTTGTATGAAACCAAATATGGCTTTAGATTTCCATATTGGGGTGACCCACCAATAAAACAGTTTGCTGGTCTAATCGATGATGCTGGTGGCGGAACTTTAAATCTTCCTTTTTGCATCCGCAATGCAAGGCGTGATAGATCCGCCAGTAAATGTGAGCTTGTGTCCTGTCCTCACACTTTCTCTCCTGTCTCTCCCTCTCGTTCTGTCATCCCCCTGTATCTCTACTCTATCTCTTCCCTCCCTCTCTCTCGCTCTCTCCTCTTCTCCCTCCCATCCCTCCCTCTTGTTCTCTCTCAGTCTGAAATTAATACAGGCAAGGCACATTCAGAGCAGCTCCTGACTACCTCTCTTCTCTCTCTCTCTTTCTCTCTCTTTCTCCCCATCTCCCCTAATTCCTGCAGTCTCCCCTCTCCTCCGTCACTCTTTTCCATACCTCTCCGCCTTTCTCTATTATTTTTCATCTTTTCTGGGATTTTTTTTTTCCTGGTAGAAAAGAGACGCAGAGATCCTTACAGGAGGGGCACAACGGGGGGAGAAAAAAAGGCAAATTATAGGACTAGAAAGGTGCAAATTACCCAAATCTCATCCAAGCCACTTGCCCCGGCTACTATCACTACATCAAGGCTGAAGAGATCTCTTCCTTCCTAGAGCCAAGAACCACTGCAGAGCCCGGATCCCATGCAGACATGGCTGTAACCTGCACACGTTTTACAGATGAATACCAGCTGTATGAAGAGATTGGCAAGTAAGGCACCATCTGATTCCTCACCTGCAGCTGGAGCAATAAGGCACCCAAGGGGGAGGGTTATCCATTAAAACTACCCCTTGATTCTAGGAGCAGGAAAAGCATAAATCTGTATGTTACCCTTATACACCATGGTGGGGGATGCAATCCAGGGCCTTCTGGCGCAGATGGGGGCATGTAGGGTGTGTGATGCAAGGGGGGTCATTGGTGCTTAGTGAAGAATTTGGTGACCCATCTCGTAATGTGATTGCAGATATTTGTATTTGTCTCGGATACCTGTAGTACTTGAGAAAACCGGTTGCATGCCCATATGGCATGTATCTGTAAATACATCTATGTATATATTTGCACAAATAATGTGTTTATGTCTGGGAGCCACTGCTGTGTGTCTGCGTATATTCCTTCAGGGGAGGTGATTCGATTCAGGGTGAGGTTTGGGGTTATGGGAAAGGGGGGGGGGTGTATAAAGCTAAAGACTATTCATGGATTGCAGGGGCATTATCATAGGTGACTGACACCCACTGCTGGGCAGAAATAATATGGGGGGGAAGAAGAGAGGGAGGGTTGCGTACTTGTCAAATAGCCAGGGATAATTTAACATTAATATTGATGATCCTGCATGTACTGGTTGGTAATTGGTAAGGGATGTATGGGGTATATTGAGTTATTGATACATCATTATTTTCCAGCTACCTATGGATGGCACGAGGTATTGGCAAAGTCTGGAAATGCAGAGACTGTCAATTTGGATATCACAGGGAGTATCTGAGAGTGACTGATACATCTCCATCTATCTATGTCTAGGGGGGGCTAATTTGGGTAATCATTTTAAGGGGGAGAAATAACTAATCAATCATAGACTTGGAGTTATTGTTGTGCTATGGTTATTAATAATCAGACGGATAAGACTGATATTGGGATATTTATGAAGAGTTGGGACGTATAGATGAGAAATATGGCCATATATGGACATGTACTGGAGTTATTCTTCCAGGGCTATGTTATTCGATGGGTGATTGGTAACGCTGTCTACGAAGATGAAGATGTGATTGGCAGGTGCACTGGTATCTCTCGGTCCCCTGGATGCTCTCCCCCTCCTCCTCTCTCAGGTCCTCCTGGTTTCCTGAGCGTTATTCCGCCTCCTGTTATGATGTCACACTTGGCTCTCACATGGATGAGGTTTTCAGGACAGGGCCTGTAAGATACAGGGTCAGAGAGTCACCAGGGATCGTAGACAATCCGAGCCTGTTAAGCGAATTGCCATACATCATTGTACGGCTTAATGCTTGTACGTTAGGCCTGTGATATATACAGAACCAAAGCCCATGGTGCTCTGCAATGTATGTGTCCCAGAGATTTTTGTCCATTACTATTTAGTATGTGACATGTTCCTAAAAATCCTTTTCCAAAATGCCCATAATCCAGAACAGTCTTTACGTATATATGCCACCAGAAGACATTGGGGCACATTTACTTACCCGTCCCGTCGCGATCCCCGCTGTGCGTTGTCCGACGAGGATTCGGATCTTCCGCGATTCACATAGCTTGTGCGGCCAATTTCCTGCATCCGTCACTTCCCCCGCTGAGGTCCGTCGGAGTTCACCTTCTTCTTCCCGGTGCATGTAAGTGTTGATCTTGCGACACAATTTCGTTTTAAAATTCCGCGGTTTGTCTGAATCAGTCAGGTTGTCCGACGTCCACGCCCCCTAATTTGTGATGCATGCAAGCTGACCCGGATGCGCCACAATCTGATCGCGTGCGCCAAAAACCTGGGGCAATTCAGGGCAAAACGGTAAAAAGTCGAAAAACCTGACGAAAATGCGGTGTTTGGACCCTTAGTAAATGTGCCCCATTGTCTTTGCCATAGCAACACGACAACCTCCATCTGATCTGCAGAGATGGTGATGATCCAGGTGTTTCCTCGCAGACATATTAATATATGTCAGCTAGAGAGCAGGCAGAAGGTAACTGCAATATGGGGTCAATGGAGACCTATATTTAGATTCATGATGGATGGGCCTGTATGGGTTTATCATACATATCTGCAGTTCCCATCGCTGTGCATCCAGCTGTCATTGGACCAACACCATTTGTCTTCCCAACCTTTATACTATATACTGCTGTATGCTCAGAAGGGACCATGGTTTCCAAAATTATATGAAACAAGGTTAACGGTTTCCCATTACCACAATGATCGCCTGAAATTTTGTCACCTTTAGGGTTTTGCAGATAGCATGTCCCTAGGAGGGAAATATATGAGACGATTAGATGTTATGAATTGCTTCATTAGTGTCGATGTCTCGTATAATTTACAGTATATGATGCCCATTGATGAAATTGTTACTGTTTTTACCCATGGATGTGGGTCAAGGTTTAGGAGTGACCTGGTCACATCTCCCCAGTCAATCTCTATGGAGCTGATCTATACTTCTTATATAAGATATTTACATCACATTTGTATATGGAATGAAGGTATTATATTGGTAAAAAAACAAACAAAATCCCTTTAACATGTAATTAAAAAAATTACCTGAATTGGGAAAAAACAATTCTGACCCTTTGCTTGCTATCAGACTGGATCAATGTTTATCTGATTTTGTTATAGATTCAGATAAAGCCTCATTCTAGTTTGTGTCATGTAAGCATTAAATGCCAGGATGAAAAAAAAACATGTCTGCTTCTTTCTACAAACA
This sequence comes from Engystomops pustulosus, assembly GCA_019512145.1. Lineage (NCBI taxonomy): Eukaryota > Metazoa > Chordata > Amphibia > Anura > Leptodactylidae > Engystomops > Engystomops pustulosus. Next base: position 18,311,278 of record CM033644.1, read on the forward strand.
GCTCCACCTATGTCATTGTGGCTTTGTCTGGTATGGCAGCTCATTTCCATTCATTTAAATGACTAAACACAACCTTAAGTCATGATTGGTGCTAATGGGTGAAAGTAACTATGTCTTTCTAATGCTGGACAACCCCTTTAAAGAGGTTGGCCACTTTACTTTATGTTTTTGTAATGTTTGAAGTGCGCGTGAGGGGGGAAGAAAATTAGGTAATTTACCATTATACATCTATTAATAGTTCTGCTTTCCTGATCTCAACCTACCAGTGTGTTTGGAGTGTGGGAGGAAACTGATGAGGACCTGAAGTAAACCTATGGAAACATGGAAACAATACAGCCTTTGCAGATGTTGACCCGGGACTTGAACCCAGGTCCCCAGCGCTGCAAGGCTGTAATGCCAACCACCAAGCACCATGTGCCCCTACATTCCCCTGTACATAGCATAATGAAAATGAGACACGATGCCATGGCAAATTATAATAGCAGGTGAAGCCAATGTGATCCTATAATACGTTGGTAAGTGGACTACATGCTGTCCCTCAATAGCACAGTAGCAAGTCATGAGGGACGTGTTGAACATTAGTTCAATGTGATCAAATTTCCGTACATTAAAAAATAATATCCTTGACTTACTAATTATGGGTTGTGGTTTTATTACTAAAATGCTAACGCTCTAATATCAAAACCCGTAATAACTTTCACTAATCTGTTTCATGGGTAGATGCGGCATTTGTCTGCCTGCCTGTTGGGGATTACTGCTCCCATGTTCCCATGTAGATAGCAATGCTTATTCACATGGGGGATCTTTGTTGGTACTTTTTACATGGTCAATATAGATCAGTATATGTATCGGTATTTGGAAGGCAAAACCAGAAATGGTTCAAAAACCAAAGATAACCTGTCATTTTTTTTTTCTAATAATGTTTCTCTGTAAGATCCATCTCCTAATTTGTCTTCCAAATACAATGTAAAAAACTGACCAGATACTGATGTGTGAAAGATGCCTACAACTATTGGCAGCGAAAAGAAGGCCAACGAAGAATGTTTATTGAGTGAACTGTAGATCTCGAGAGGGCTTAAAGGGGCTGGCCACGTTACCATATGTTTTTGTAATGCGTGAAGTCTTGGGTGCTGGATACGTAATTTACCAATATACATCTAGTAATAGTTCTGCTGTTTCTTGATATGTAAAGTGAATCCTCCTGTCTTTTACTTATCCACCAGACATTCCTGACCATAAAATGGCTGCGATGGAGGGTCATGTGATTCTAACTTCCATGAGCAATCGCCTGCCAAGACCTTATGATAGTATTCATGAATATAAGATTAAAGATTTTCCACAAAGCATGTTGACCCCATCCACAAAATAGGGCCTAACATGCTGATCGGTGGGGGTCTCACTGATCGGACACCATGGATCATGATAGGATCATGATTGAGACCCCCACCGATCAGTAAGTTAGGCCCTATCCTGTAAGTAGGGTCTACTCTGCTTTGTGGGAAAATCTTTAGTCTTCTATTATGAATACTATCATAAGGTCCTGGCAGGGCGATTGCTCATGGACAGATAAGATCACATGGCCCTCCATCTGCAGGCCATTTATGGATAGGAATGTTCGGCGGATGAGGTAAAAGACAGGAGGATTTACATTTACATCCCTTCTTTCTACAAACAGCTCCACCTATCTCATTGTGGTTTTGTCTGGTATGGCAGCTCATTTCCATTAATTTAAATGACTAAACACAACCTTAAGTCATGGATGGTGCTGATGGGTGAAAGTAACTATGTCTTTCTAATGCTGGACAACCCCTTTAAAGAGGTTAACCACTTTACTTAATGTTTTTGTAATGTTTGAAGTGCGCGTGAGGGGGGAAGAAAATTAGGTAATTTACCATTATACATCTATTAATAGTTCTGCTTTCCTGATATGTAAAGTGAATCCTCCTGTCTTTTACCTCATCAGCCAGAGATTCCTGACCATAAATGGCCTGCAGATGGAGGGTCATGTGATCTTATCTGTCCATGAGCAATCGCCCTGCCAGGACCTTATGATAGTATTCATGAATAGAAGATTAAAGATTTTCCCACAAAGCGAGTTAGACCCTACTTACAGGATAGGGCCTAACTTACTGATCGGTGGGGGTCTCAAAGGATTCATGATTTCATGATCCAATGGTGTCCCATCAGTGAGACCCCCACCGATCAGCATGTTAGGCCCTATTTTGTGGATGGGGTCTAACATGCTTTGTGGGAAAATCTTTAATCTTATATTCATGAATACTATCATAAGGTCTTGGCAGGGCGATTGCTCATGGAAAGTTAGAGATCACATGACCCTCCATCTGCAGCCATTTTATAGTCAGGAATGTCTGGTGGATAAGTAAAAAGACAGGAGGATTCACTTTACATATCAAGAAAGCGGAGCAGAACTATTAATAGATATATATTGGTAAATTACGAAATATCCAGCACCCAAGACTTACACGCATTACAAAAACATAAGGTAACGTGGCCAACCCCTTTAAGCCTCTCTCGAGATCTACCAGTTCACTCTAAATAAACGATTCTTCGTTGGCCTTCTTTTCACTGCCAATAGTTGTAGGCATCTTTCACACATCAGTATTCTGGTCAGTTTTTTACATTAGTATTTGGAAGCCAAAATGAGGAGATGGATCCTACAGAGAAAAATTATTAAGAAAAAAAAAATGACAGGTTATCTTTGGTTTTTGAACCATTTCTGGTTTTGCCTTCCAAATACCGATACAATATACTGATCAAATATTGACCATGTAAAAAGTACCTAACAAAGATCCCCCATGTGAATAAGCATTGCTATCTACATGGGAACATGGGAGCAGTAATCCCCAACAGTCAGGCAGACAAATGCCTGCATCTACCCAATGAAAACAGATTAGTGAAAGTTAATTACGGGTTTGATATTAGAGCGTTAGCATTTTAGTAAATAAACCACAACCCATAATTAGTAAGTCAAGGATATTATTTTTTAATGTACGGAAATTTGATCACATTGAACTAATGTTCAACACGTACCCTCATGACTTGCTACTGTGCTATTGAGGGACAGCATGTAGTCCACTTACCAACGTATTATAGGATCACATTGGCTTCACCTGCTATGTTATAATTTGCCATGGCATCATGTCTCAACTTCATTATGCTATATACAGGGGAATGTAGGGGCAGCATGGTGGCTTGGTGGTTAGCATTACAGCCTTGCAGCGCTGGGGACCTGGGTTCAAGTCCCAGGGTCAACATCTGCAAAGGCTTTGTATGTTCTCTCCATGTTTCCATAGGTTTACTTCAGGTCCTCCAGTTTCCTCCCACACTCCAAAACACACTGGTAGGTTGATTAGATTGTGAGCCACATGGAGACAGGGACTGATTTGGAAAGCTCTGTGCAGCACTGCATAATTTGTGTGCGCTATATAAATAAAGGAATTATTATTATTATTAATGTAACACTATATAGAATTTTATGCCTGGTGTGGAGAATGAAGATTAAAATAATCAGAGACTTCCTGTGTTATGCTCCACCCCCGCGGATCCTGCACTAGGTGATTCCTATGCCTTTAAGAGCTGTCAAAGCATCTCTATGACTATGATGACGGGGGAATTTTTAGGACATGACCTGCTGATGTGATTCGTAGTCTTAGGTTGACAAATGTACACTGTATAGATCGCATAGAAATTCTGATACAAGGCAAATATCTTACCTGATATATACATACAGTACATTTAGGAATTTAATAAATCGATGCTATCAAAAAGAACTACAGTCTTTAAATGTAAGTAGAAGCCAAAAATTTAGGTCATTCACACAAAAATGGTATATCAATTTCTGGCCAGAATCTTAAAAGTAAGAATCTTGTTTTATAACAACCTCTGTCTGGAACCTTTATCCTCTTTCTTGGCTTGACATTGTTGGACTGGTATGTTTAGGCCCCACCAGTGATTCCATTTAGGGTGGTCACTTTACAGCTACATTCAATTACAGGCGGTCCCCTACTTAAGGACACCCGACTTACAGACAACTCATAGTTACAGACAGACCCCTCTGACCTCTGGTGAAGCTTTCTGAATGCTTTACTATAGTCCCAGACTGCAATGATCAGCTGTAAGCTGTATCGAAGCTTTATTGATAATCCTTGCTCCCATTACATCAAAAAATGTTTAAACTCCAATTGTCACTGGGGCCAAAATTTTTTTGTCTGGATCTACAATTATAAAATATACAGCTTCGACTTACATACAAATTCAACTTAAGAACAAACCTCTGGACCCTATCTTGTACGTAACCCGGGGACTGCCTGTATAACCCTTTGTGAAAATATCTGAATATGCTTCCTTGTGCCTTTTACTCCGCTCCTGTCAGTAGATTGCTGACAGGCTTTTGCCGTGGACCAGGGTTTAAGATCGCGGAGCTAAATTTTCATGTTTGCATAGTGGAAGATGCTTCATGATATTAGATAATGGGGCTTCATGGACAAGATGGGGCTCAGTGGGAGAGGCCCGAGGGCCAGTGTTAGCCTAGACTCTGACACACATCAATACGATGCTGGTCTTATACTACTGTAGGAGGTGAGGGAACGCAAAGGCTCTCCACGGGAGTGTGCAGATCTGGCGGTGTCACCTGCTGGCTCTGGCATCTGTTGTCAGGCAATGGACTGAGTATAATTGAGCTGCTGCTTAGTAAACAGCGGCTGGGAAATTGGATTTTCTTAGTAGTCTGGAGGAATTAGGGTACGGTCACATAGCAATTCTTTAAATTTGATCCTGATTCTCCACATAAAGTCATAGGAATAGGAATGGAGATAATTCTGCCCCCTTTTGTTCAGCCATAGTTACTACAGTTATAAGTATTCTTACTAAAAGCAGTGCTGCAATGCCTTGCTTATATAGTGGTCCTCAGAGGTGGGACTTCATAGCCACAGCACCCTACACAATGTCGGACTGGGAAGCCCAGCACCCACTAGTAATATCCATTCTTGGGCGGACTGGGGGTGCTAAAAATTGTTCTCCTGATGACAGGTTCCTTTTCCTATATGGTCAATATCTGTATGAAGTACAGTCAGGGTATCTATCAACAAAACTCATGTAATACCTAGGGGCCCACTTAGGTCAAGGGCTCACCGGTGAGTTGCCCTTTGAAACAGTCCAAGCCTGACCCTATATATCAATAAACAAGGTGATGTCACACGTTCATGATGTTTCAGCTGAAGTAAACAAAATGGGGCACATATACGTACCCGGTCCTGCGGAGTACACGAAAGTGCTATGTCTGACGATAATGCACTGTGCCGCGATTCACTAAGATCGTGCGCCCGATATCCTGCATGTGCCGCTTCCCCGCTCAGGTCCGCCGGAGTTCACCTTCTTCTTCCCGGTGCATGTAAGTGCTTGATCTTGGGACACAATTTGAAAGTTAAATCCCGCGCTAAGTCCGAATCAGTCCGGTTTCTATCACATGAAAGCCAGCACAGCCGCGCCACAACCCGATCGCATGCGACACAATCCCCAGTTAAATACCTGTCCCAGCGGCGCAAATCCCGAAAACCTCGGAAAAACTGATAAAAGTGCGGCTGCGGTACCCTAAGTAAATAATACATAAATTACAGGAACTTTTCCTTATCCAATGATATTCATCCTTTTGCCGTGCTCTATGTGTGATTGTATGTGTATTATTTACATGCATGTCTTTTCATGTTACATGTTTTTAAAAAAAACAAATCATTTTTTTAACCAATGAAGATTTTTTTGGCTTAGCACATCTCTTTACTCTTCATAATGATTTCATGTACTGACCTCGTATAAATTATGGGGCTTTTTTTCCTTTTTGTACATACGAAATACACTATGTCACAGTACAATCACAGTAAATACTGATGTCACAGTACAAAGAAGAAACATCACCATTTCCCATACTTAAGAACAACCCTTACACCTATTGTAGCCTTTAAGAAGATAGTAGCTTATTTGTGAGTCTCCTGATGGCTATAATCTCAGACAATATCAGAAGTGGACACTAAAAAATGCAAAATAACGTTTTCCCTTTGGGAGCCAGATGGACACAAGGAAACCAATGAATGCTATAGGTCAGATGAAAAGGACATCTAAAAAAAAAGGGCAGTGGGAATTGGGTATAAAAGAGACAGATGGATGACCATTGTCCCTAGTTAGGATGGACACTTTAACAAAGGGCAGAATAGCAGGTCATTGTACCTCTGTATTGTGTAGTAATGGCGGAGCTCTGTCCATCTGGTCCCTGAATAACCAGAAATCAGACATGGCAAGCAGGATTCATCTGTAACAAGCGTCTTGGGACTAACAGTAAAATGTGACCAAAAATTCAAGTAAAATCTTGGTCTCAGGACCTGACCAATCCGCCAGGCTGACGGTTTATCTGTAGGATCGCTCGATGATATGTTGTGTGATTTTTGGCATACTGCATTTTTGTCAAATGTTTTTGTTAAAATTTTTCCACAATTTCCTTCCATATAAACCTATGCTAGACCCATGTAAATAAAACACCGGGTATTACAATGTGGTTTTAATCTACCATCAAAATCCATCATGATAAACCAGGGACACTCACTCATAGATCCAGGCAGCGTGACTGTGGTAATCTTCTTATATTTGTTATCCATGGGCTCCTTCCTTCTAAAATTCCTTCTAAAATTCCCTTTCTAAGACTTTTCTTGAGCTGCACCAGGTCCCTGGAATGCACTACCCTAGGAAATCAGCTAAATACTATTCATAATTTTCTAAGGGATGCAATAATGTAGAGGTTTTCCATGCTCAGGTGGCTCATGGTGTTCAAATGGCTCCATAGTAGTAATGGGGAGTAGATGCTTGGATGAAGTTGGTTTGTTGTGCCTAAAAATCTGTGTCTTATTTCCAGGGGCGCATTCTCAGTGGTTAGAAGATGTGTGAAGCTTTGTACAGGGCACGAATATGCAGCGAAGATCATAAATACCAAGAAGTTGTCTGCACGCGGTAAGTGTCTATGAAAAAGCAAGATCCACATTGAGGACCTCCAAGTCCTGATGTTAACGTGTTGTGAAATGTTCTATGTTTACGACGTGCCATATTTATAGGATGAATTATACGTAGACTTTCCTAAGATGAGAATGGAAAGTTATAATAACTAAATGATTCATTAAAAGAAGCAATCAGGAGCTATAATGTGTCTGGAGAAGAAGAAGTATAGCTAGAAGGAGAATGATCTCCTAGGGAGGACGTCCACCCAAAGTGGTACTTTGTTCTGCAATCTTCATTAACATTGATGTAGATACATTTATTGTCTTACTTCACGATAACACCACAGTATAAAGCCGCAGTTATATTATTACTGAGCAGCTCCATGAAACTATTTAATATGCCAATGGGAGATACTCCGGCTACAATATCCAGACTGCAGGTTTGTGCTCTATCCCATCCAATGGAAGAAGACAATAGAGGGCGTCTGTACACCTTAGGTCAGTGCAGAAACTGAGCAGATCTCAGGACTGTCCTGGTATATCCTGCTATGTCCTTGTTGTAATTGTTGTGAACATGTGAATATAGATGCACCAGTATAAACAGCACATTTACTAAGGGTCGGAACACCGCATTTTCGTTGGGTTTCCCGACTTTTAACCGTTTTGCCCTGAATTGCGCTGGCTTGCATGCGACACAAATCGGGGGCGGGGACGTCGGACAACCCGACTGATTTGGACAAATCGCAAAATTTAAAACAAAATTGTGTCGGAAGACACAAGGGGATTGAGCTGGAGGTGTGTCTGAGCTGGAAGGATTTGAATATGATGGACACAACTCATAAAAAACCAATAGGGCAGATTTACTTACCCGGTCCTGTCACGATCCTGTGGTGCGTTGTCGGGTCTGCCGCGATTCACTAAGATCGAGCGCCCGAGTTCCTGCATCCGTCGTCTCTGTGCCGCAGTCCGCCGGAGTTCACCTGCTTCTTCCCGCTGCTTGTAAGTGCGTGTTTTGCGACAAAATTCTAAACGTTAAATCCTGCGCATAGTCCCAATCCGTCGCGCTGATGCACAAAAATCCAATCGCGTGCGCCAAAATCCCGGGGGCAATTCGGTGCAAAGCAGAAATCGTCAGGAAACCCAACGAAAATGCGCCCCAATGATCTAATTCACATGGGCTTATTTGCATATATGGTGAATCAACTTTACAAACAAACTGTGGAACTTTTCAGGCATTGGGAATAACAATAAAAAGATAGTTATACTTCTGTATAAAAGCAATTTTCAAATATATGTTTAGTTAAAATGGGTTAGGTTTGCTGACAGGTTCCCTTTAAGCAGACCAAAAGGGAGACCTTTACATAGGTAAGACTATGGAAAAGATGGAATGAAATAAAAACAATGGAATGGAAATTGTAAGAAAGATGTATGAACAATGGAAGTGCTGACAATGGACATAACACAGAATTTAGGAATAATGGGATGAACCATCTCTCACCCTGACCCTTGTGAATAGGCCCCGCATATGTTATTACTAGAAAGAAACTCGATCCATTCCAATGATATTTTCAGCAATTGCTGAGGAGGAATTTATGTGGTGGAATGGGATTATTAATGAGACTACCTTTGGGAAGCTGTACAGTGGAAAGTGCTGACAGAACAGGCTGATTCTGAGGATGGTGCCAACATCTGTCGGGTAAATCCGGATAGCATGTGTAGCGTATGGTCGCCGCGCACATGCAGGCACGGCACTTTATCATACACGAGGACATTTATTACAAAAGAGGTTCTGCTCTCTTCAAACTGTCCCAGAAAATGGAGGGATTCTGATTGGTTGCTGTGGGTAACAGAACCTTGATGCCCGCAGATGTGTTATTAAGCGATACAAGATTTTTTCTAGGGCCTGGATGTATGTGCTCCAGTTTTCATGGACTCTGGTTATTCATAAACAGCAAATTAGAGGAACGTTACTTAAAGTGACAGAATTGGTTGCGCCTGGGCTGGTACAATGAACATACAATGCTGGGGAAGTGTGACAGTTTAAAGGGGTTGTTCCTCAATGTTTTGTACGGGTGCACGGCTCATTATATCCCTGGTCATGTGATGTCACACAGGTGTGCGGCTCATTATATCCCTGGTCATGTGATGTCACACAGATGCACGGCTTGTTATATCCCTGGTCATGTGATGTCACACAGGTGCGTGGCTAGTTACATCCCTGGTCATGTGATGTCACACAAGTGCATGGCTCATTATATCCCTGGTCATGTGATGTCACATAGATGCACGACTCGTTATAGCCCTGGTCATGATTGACCAGAGTGCCGGTTCATTATATCCTTGGTCATGTGATGTCCACAGATGCACGGCTTGTATAATCCCTGGTCATGGGATGTCACACAGGTGCGCGGCTCGTTATATCCCTGGTCATGTGATGTCCACAAGTGCATGGCTCATTATATCCCTGGTCATGTGATGTCACATAGATGCACGACTCGTTATAGCCCTGGTCATGTGATATGACACAGGTGTACGGTTCATTATATCCCTGGTCATGTGATGTCACACAGGTGCGCGGCTCGTTATATCCCTGGTCATGTGATGTCACACAGGTGTGCGGCTCATTATATCCCTGGTCATGTGATGTCACACAGGTGCGTGGCTAGTTACATCCCTGGTCATGTGATGTCACACAGGTGCGTGGCTAGTTACATCCCTGGTCATGTGATGTCACACAAGTGCCATGTCCAGTAATATCCCTGTCATGTGATGTCAATAGATGCACGACTCGTTATAGCCCTGGTCATGGATATCACAGGTGCCGGTTCATTATATCCCTTGGTCTGTGATGTCACACAGATGCACGGCTTGTATATCCCTGATCATGTGATGTCAAACATTGTTGCGCGGCTCTTAATCCCTGGTCATGGAAATGTCCACACAAGTGCATGGCTCATTATATCCCTGGTCATGTGATGTCACACAGGTGCACGGCTAGTTATATCCCTGGTCATGTGATGTCTCTGATTACTCAGATATAACGAGCTGTGCACCTGTGTGACATCACATAACCAGGAACTGGTCTTTATCCACAGAAAGCGAATAATGAAGCTTCCTATTGAATGACAGCAAGCAGAGATATAGAAAAACCACAAGGAATTGATCTAGAAAGTATATTGGAAAATTGTACAACTTTCCATTACACAAACTATATTCATTATTGGCTGAATATGGACACCTTTAAGGATACTTCCATTGCATTTAAACTTCTGTGCAGAATTTTTGTCCAGAAATCCCTTAAAGGGGTTTGCACCCAATTTTTCAGTTGACCCTTCAACATCTGATGGGTTGCTCCCTACACAGTGGACATTAACATATGCAGAAGTATAGTGGCAGCTCTGAGGTACTGCAGGCTAAGCTTCCATAATCTTCAGAGAGGTGCCACTAAGACAGGGTAGAGAGGTTCTGGCTTCAACCACTTTGTAGTGAATAATCCTTTGGTTGTCCAGCATGGCTGATCAGTGCCAGGGGCACATTTTGTTGTCCTCAGGTAGAAATAAATCCCCATTTAAAGTAAAATGGCTTTTCGTTTATAGCAACCAATCACAGCCAAGCTTTCATTCTACAAGAGCACCATAAGTAATGCTAGCTTGGTTGTGATTGGTTGCTATGAGCAGAGATCATTTGTTGCTAAGGACAGTAAATACTTTTTAGCTATAGCTTTTCCTGAGATGCTGGAGACAGAGGGTTTCTCCTACAAAGTGCTATATTGTGATTTAAGTAATTGTCACCTTCATCCAACCTCTGCCGTCTATTGATCTTTATTACAAGGTCATTACTGATTAAATGTGTTCAGCTTTAATTAAGTTGGTTTAATCCCAATTACATAAAGGAGGACACCGAGACGTCCTAAAGGGACAATAAGTGAAAGTGATAATAAAATAACCTGAAAGTTTACTCTACAGGCCCAGATCATGGGACCACCACTCGTGTACATTGCATGTGTAGTACTGTCCAAAATGAGACCCACTCTCTAAGGTCTTGTGTGTTTTGTGGGTGATATACAGACAGTGGCCCAGACCTATTAAACTGGCAGCGCTCAAAAGAACGGCACATGTATTTAAGAAGGGAATTGGGTACCTAAATGGGAGTGTTCGTTCTTAGTCGGAGTTTCTGACGCATTTAATATAGCGACTTGATAGAATTGTGTCACATGCTGTATGTTAAAGGTGCACCAAAAAACGATGAGCAGTGCCAGTTACGCCAAATTATAGAAGTCTGTGCGCCAGTATTTAATAATCTGGTGTACCCTGCAGTATGGATGCATTGGGGCACATTTACTTACCTGGTCCCTGCGCGTTCTCCGAGGTGCGTTGTCCGCCGGAATGCCCAAGCAGTCCCCTACTTAAGAACACCCGACTTACAGACAACCCCTAGTTACAAACGGACCTCTGGATGTTGGCAATTTACTGTACTTTAGTCCCAGGCTACAAGGATTGGCTGTAACAGTTAAAAGGGTGTCTGCAATTAGGCTTTATTGGTAATCCTGGTTCTAATGACAATCCAACATTTTTAAAACCCAATTGCCACAGAGACCATAATAAATTTTGTCTGGGGATACAATGATAAAGTATACAGTTCCGACTTCCATACACATTCAACTTAAGAACAAACCTTCAGAACCTACCTTGTACCTAACCCGGGGACTGACTGTAATGGTAGATATACAGTATGTGAACATTTTGTAGGTAACAATTCCAGTCGATAGGTAGATAGAAAACTGCATGATGATCCTTAGGATAGGTCTTCAATAACTGTAGCTTTATAAGAAGGGGACACTGGGAGAGACAATGGAGACTATGCTGCATGAGTTAGTAAGTTTTCTATCTCATTCTAGTGTTTATAGACGGAGACTGATCTTTCAGAAAATCTTAAACAGTGATGTCAGAGCGAGTGAACAGTGCAAAGGGTTGGCTCAGGTTGTAAGATGTAAAAGGTATAGTAGGCTTATTTTTGGGGTCAAACCACATGGACCCCCAACAATAACAAAAATGGTAGTTTCATTTCCCCATGCACAGACTCCATTTATTCTCTATGGCATTTCTAGAGATAGCCGAATACTATGGGATCTCCATCCCCTAGAGAGTGAATAGAGATACAGTTTGCCTTCAAGACTTGCCATTCCATTTCTGAATGTGATATGGGGGACTCACAGCAGTCAACATGTTACCTCCTATTCTTTTAAGGCAAGGGGTGGAAGAGAGTCGATAAGAGAATAGATTGATAATAAGTTGATGTGAGTTGCATGTACAGGCAGTCCTCGGGTTACATACAAGATAGGGTCCGGAGGTTTGGTCTTAAGTTGAATTTGTATGCAAGTCGAAACTGTATATTTTATACTTGACCATTGGAATTTCAAAATGTTTTGCTGTAATGGGACCAAGGATTATCAATAAAGCTTCATTACAGACACCTTACAGCTGATCATTGCAGTCTGGGACTATAGTAATGTATCCAGAGAGCTTCACCAGTGGTCACAGTGGGCAAAGGGTCCGTCTGTAACTAGGGGTCGTCTGTAAGTCGGGTGTCCTTAAGTAGGGGTCTGCATGTAGGTGATGTGATATTACTCCTAGCATGGATTCTAGGCACGGCATAAACATGTTACAAATGCAACATACACTCGCGTCAGTGCCCAAGCCCTAAATAGTATCTCTGAGTGGGTACAGAAGTCCTCAGGCACCAAAGTGCTTCTGGATCAGTAAGGAAAGGGGAATGGAGCTGCCATTAATCATTACAGGTTTCTAGGTGGAGAGTGGGAAGGTGGAGGAAGAATGAATAATGAAGAGAAGCTCCACATACAGCGCCATCAGTCACCATGTGCTTTTGGGAATAGGATGGACAGACTTACATTTGCAGTCCTTTTTATTTGAATTATCCCTGGAGGTTATAATAATTTCATAGATCTTTGATGATTGTGGTAAAATTCACTTTCAGCCTATGTTTCCCTATGGCAATTCCTAGCAAGACAGTGGTACAACATGGACAGCACATTGGCTTCATGCACTTTCCTGTATAAGGGTGCGATCAATGATAGCTTGATAGCTGTCAATCACTAAAAGGACCGCCTACTTGACTCCTAAGCTCAGAATGTCCAGAGATGTCCATAAATTCATCTGCTGAGATCCTCCCACCATAATCTGTGCTCCCTGTAGATTGGACTACTATTTTTAACGTGAGAAATTCCTTTGAAGAATCATTTTGAGAATAGGGGAATTAGCAGTGAGAGAAGCCAAAATAAAAGGACCTGAAGATATTAAGGGGAACCACAGATCTCCCCCATAATATTGACTATTTAAGAAGTATAATAGTGTTCCCTTATGTATATTACTGCATCCACCATTCGTAAAAAATAACTTTTATTCCATCTTATTGAGTTCTGAAGATCCGGTCAAGGTGGCAGCGCTCACAATCCTTACCCACCACAGCGACATCATCCTCCTCTTTGGAGTTCCTACACTTGGTGCTATTTGTGGATGAGCAAGTATTGCGCCAATCTTCTCTCACTTATTGCTGGAGTAAGTCTCCTCTCACTTAGGGCTCATTCAGACAGACCTGTCTATGCGTGTCCACAAAAAATTAGGACGTGTGATATCAGTGTGCTGTCCGTATTGTATCTGTAAATGTTTTTTTCGCATCCCTATTTTCTGGTCTCCCCAGTTGTTGGACAAGCAACATTTGAAAAATGACGGACTGCATACAGATATCATCCGTGTACTGTCCACTTTTTTCGCAGATACATTGACTTCTATGAAAGCCTGTAATCTGCATAGTAGAAAAAAGTGTACGCTTCAATTTGTTTGTCTGCAAATCAGTGATAAAATTAAGGACATGTGAACAGACCAATAGAAATCAATGGGTCAGTATGCTATCTGCAAAAAAAACAGATTGCAGATTGATGTAAAAAACACACGCACTGAAACTGTGCGTTTGCCCTTGAGTTCGGCAACGATCTACTTCATGGGCAGGACGAGCACCAGCACTGGGTAAGTGCTGGGGCCCAGAGCTGCTGGGGGGCCCCCATAAGGAATTAATAGGGGTGAGGAGGGGTTGTATCAGATTAATACGTAGGGTGTGAGGAGGCTTATATAAAATAACCATGAAGGACTGTTTGGTATGATTAACTAGGGAACAGGGCACTGTTTTAGTTTCTGAATTTTTAATGCTGCCACGTGAGTTCACTACAAAGGGGCCAACTGAGGCTCTGTCACCGAGGGGCCTACTGAAAGCTAGAGCTGATCCTGTTCATGGGTATACCTCACCCACTTTAGTTCATCATAGGAGTGAGAGAGGGAACTGAAGTGGTGCTTGCGCCCGTGGAGAAGGTCAATGCCAATTTTGTGCATCCCTGGATAGTGCGGGAACTCCAAAGAGGAGTATGAAGTCACCGGAGTGTGGGCTTGGTGAGGATTGTGAGTGGCCGAGAGGAGGCAAGGCAGCTGGACTTTATAACTGAGCTCCCCCGCCTCCATGACTGGCTCTTCAGAACACATTGAGAGGGAATACAAGTCATTTTTCATGAATGGTGACAGCAGTAATATACATAAGGGGGGATATTTATCAGGACCTCTGCGCAACGCCAGTGGCGCAGAGGCCCTGAAATAATCGCAAATGAGAGCTTATTGCTAGCTTTTGCGATTATTTGCCCCGACCCGCCACCTTCACGCCAGTGGGGGGTGAAGGGGCTTGAAGAGGGGGGGGGCGCGACCGTCCAAGCGGAGGGTGCGGCCGGACGGGAGTGGGCCGGCGTGGGGCGTTTCTGTCCCCGCGCCTGCGCACTTGCTGCTGCCGGCGACTTTTCATACGTAGGATAAACGCTGCGCTGCCAGCAGCCTCTTGATGTATTGGGTTGCGAATTTGCAGCGGCGGGGCACGAGCGCCAGCGTATGATAAATATCCCCCAAGGTCATCATTAAAGCACTGTTACACCCCAATAATAATAATTACTTTAATTAAAACATGGTGGTGGAGGATTTATTACAGAAATGATGCCATGAAATGACATTACCAATGACATTATGCTGATATATACAGCCGGTCCCCTACTTAAGAACACTCGACTTACATACGACCCCTAGTTACAAACGGACCTCTGGTAATTGGTAATTTATTGTACTTTAGTGCCAGGCTACAATGATCAGCTGTAACAGTTATCACAGGTGTCTGTAATGAAGCTTTAGTGTTAATATTGATTCTTATGACAATCCATCATTTTTAAAATCCAATTGTCACAGAGACCAAAAAAGTTCTGTCTGGGATTACAATGATAAAATATACAGTTCCGACTTACATACAAATTCAACTTAAGAACAAACCTACAGACCCTATCTTGTATGTAACCCGGGGACTGTCTGTAATAGCGCCATTCTCAGTGCGGTGGCTGACCACTGTAATGACAATGGCGCTGTATGCTTCCTTTCTCATTCTCTGTGTATCAGATTTATGGGGGTGGTGGTTGTTGGACCCCTCCCCCCCATTCTGATATAAATAACCTGTCTTTTGTGTATTGCTTTAATATTTGTAGCCAAGAAAATTCCTTTAAATCAAATCGGAAAAAACCTTGGAATCTTATATCAACAATTGCTCAATTATTTGTATTGTGCAAATTCTTCCATCAGGACGGAGCCCCTGGGCCCCATAGTAGACAATACCATTGTACCTATGTTGGCGCTTACGGTAGACCTTGGTTTTTTTATTGTCTTCCTAATTAATTAGATCTTGTAAGTTTCATCTAAAATTCTGCTTGTTACAGCATAATGGATGTCATGAGTGATGCTGGCTGTAAAGGAGCATCCTACCTGTCTTCATTTCATATGTCTGGTTTGTTCTTACTTCAATGATTTTATTAAAGTGGTAAAATGAAGCAGGAACGGGGTTATTCAATAAGGTGAAGGGAAAGTGGAGTTCAATCATTCGTCTTTGTTCTCAGCAGAAAGCACAATTCAGCCACGACTAGCCAAGGGACTAGGAGTTATATGTATCTGTATCTCCTCTGCTTGTACTGGTGACGAGACAATATTATGGTGATTCTTCCACCACGAATACCACTTCATGGTCACCCAATGGTTTCCATATTGGTTGCCCTTTTTAGGTTTTTTTTTTAGAATTTTTGAATGTATAGAAAGCCACAAAAACAAGATCATCCTTGGCTATGTAGGTGAAGCTACATTGGTCTCATGGAGATGACAATGTCAGAGATGACTATGTAATGGTTAAAAGCTACCCTGTTTCCCCTAAAATAAGACATCCCCTGAAAGTAAGACCTAGTAGAATTTTGTTCAGGCTTAGAAATATAAGGCCTCCCCTGAGAATAAGACCTAGCGGCAGCCATTGCTGCAGCTCCCCCCACGTCATACACTAGTATTAGTAAATCTTTTAGATGCTGCAGAAGGTTGTGACATGGGGAAGAATTAATGGAAGTAAATCACCGGCTGTTGTGCTGCAAATGTGATCCCAGCAGTTAACAGGATAAGAAGGGTCATCTATGGAAAGTGCTATCACTAAACATGAGAGATTGGGGACAATGATTCTAATAGAAATGGAGTCACAAGAAATACAGCATGAAATTCAGAGTTTGGAAAGTCATACGGATGTTAAAGAAGTAGATTTTTTGTCCAATGATAAATGAAAATTCTTGTTCATGGAAACATAAGACATCCCCTGAAAATAACACCTAGTGTCTCTTTAGGAGCAAAAATTAATATAAAACACCGTCTTATTTTCGGGGAAACAGGGTATAGAAGACGTGTGATGATGGATGATTTCTGCAGAAAAAAAAGCCTAAGATGAGCTGATTAAAGACATTTCCATGGTGAAAATTTACAATTGAAGTTGGTTAAAAAGCCAAATGTTATCATAAAGTAAATTGTGAAGGAGTGAAGACATCTCATGAGGTTGTGCAAAAATGTAGGGGAGGGAGTTTGGTGCAGAGCCGGTCCGTGCACCACATTTATTATTGCAACTGTATTTATCACTGCACACTCTGTAAAGGTGCACCAACAAAAGTTGGTGCACACTTTCAGAGCAGTGCAGGGGGCGCCAGAATCATGAAGGACACGCGCCACTTTTAGTGCACACTACACAGGCCACATATGCACTACTTATGATTTGGACCACTGTGTCTGAAAAAAATACACAACCACATTACTTAATGGGACAAAATGGCCACAGCTTTATTTAAATCACCATAAAACAATCAAAGGAGGAGTCAGGTGAAATGCTAGGGGTGGGATTATTCCGATAACCCAATCCACAGCTACCTGACATACAGCACCCGGCCAGAGCCAGTACACTTTAAGGGCACCAATGACCCTAGTGAAGATTATCCCTAATGTGCTTCCCCACCTTCCCCCCCCCCGGATGCTTTTACCATTAAAAGACCCTTGAGGATAGTCACTTCCAAAGTTCAGCTTGCACCATGAGGTTTTACATCCTCTATAAGTTAAATTAGTCCACCAATAACTTGCCTGGACCTTTCACCTGACTCCTCCACCGCAAAATAAAAGCTTTGACAGATCACAAAATACCATACTTTATAATCTAAAATTGCCTCCTATTTTATTTCCTTCCTATTTTCTTTTTTTTATATAGCTATCGTATATACTCGAGTATAAGCCCACCGGAGTATAAATCGAGTTTTACCACCAAAAACTTTGAAAACCTATTGACTCAAGTATAAGCCAAGGGTAGGAAATACATTGGTCACAGCCTCCCAGTATATAGCAAGCAAGCCCCCAGTAGTATATAGCTAGCCCCCTTTAGTATACAGCCAGCCCCCTTTAGTATACAGCCAGCAAGCCCCGAGTAGCATATAGCCAGCCCCCAGTAGTATATAGCCAGCCAGACCCCTGTAGTATATAGCCAGCCCCCTTTAGTATACAGCCAGCAACCCCCCTTTAGTATACAGCCAGCCCCCTTTAATATAACGATGCTTCCCTCCCCGTGGCTCCTCTTCTTTCTTCTCTCTGCTGTGCACTTTTTGACATAATCACCAGCGACACCACCGCATCATAGTGTGCGGCAGCCGGCAGAGCACATGGCCGCGCCTTTGGCGGCTAATACAACAGAGAGAAGAAAGAAGAGGAGCCATGGGGAGCTGCCTGGAGCATCGAGGAGCCACACTAATCATTGGGTAGAGGGCCAGAAGGTGAGTACTGTATGTATTTTTTTAATTGACTCGTGTATAAACCGAGCTTAGGTTTTCCAGCAAATTTTTTTGTGCTGTGTATATACGGTATATTTTTATTTACAGATTTCTTTTTTAGCTATATATATTTCCTTTTTTAACCAAAGCCATGAATATATTATTCAGAAATTTTAATGTCCAGATTGAAACCTTCGGCAACCTCCGACTCACATAGAGTCATCCCACAGCGCTCAGTAGAGGAAAAAACCCCTGTGGAGGAAACCGCTAGGGAACCATGGCTGAAGAATTGCCGTTCCCTTGGGCTTAGGAGGATAACACCAACTTCATCTCATCATAACCAGTGTCCAACAAATAACAGTTACAATCATTTTTATAGCATTATACATCCAATAGTTAAATAACCAGTTGTAGACTATCAATAGAACAGGGTGGGCAGGAGGGACATGTTTCTTTTTGTTCTTCTAGTGAGAGAAACAGAATAAGGCTATTTTATCACTGTGTGAAAATGGCCATATACTACCCGTACCGTTGCGGTACAGGTTGCATACGTCTTCATGCATTTCAATGGGCAATATGTCCATCCATTTTTATGTATTGCCCACCGTGCCATACCCTACCAGGGGGAAAAGATAGAGCTTGCTCTATCTTCCCCTGTAAGTATGGACGCGACGCACTTCTCCATATGGACAGGGAAGGGTAAGCAGCCCTCTCCTGTGTGCGGCTGTATGCACGCCTGGGATACGGCCCAGGCGTGCATACATTAGTAAGAAAGCAGCCTAAGAGAGACAGAACAGGAAGAGACATCTACTCCTGAGCCTCTCCCTTCTCACAGTACCATCTTACATCAATACTCGTACACAAAATACACCGTCATGTTCCCCCTTCACTCCGGAGGTGTCAATAAGAGAAAAAAGACAAGCTAGCAGAGAAATTGTCATGTTCTTACAACTATAATAATCTTCAGGAATGGTATGACAAACATAAATAGGATAAAATTCAGAAAACGACACTGGCAAAAGTAGTGCAATCCAAAAATGTATAATTAAATGGTTAAAAATAGGTGATCGCATACAAAAAACATTACTAGTGACGTGTTTTGGACCATATAAGATGCATTATGTGAAGCCAAAGAAGCCAGCAGATGACTAGTGAGACAACATCATCACATCAAGTGAGCATGAACCAAATGAATATACAAAAGCATAATTTCAATACACATATAGTTGATCATTTTTGTAAAGTAACCCTTTGACATGTGTCCATTAGTATTATCCAACAGGCTTCTCCCGTACGTAACTTTTTAGATGGTCACTTCACCTTCTGTGCCTTATAACATGCTGAACTGCTTTTAGGCTCCTTGGACACAAATCTATGCTCGCTCCGTACGCAGGGGAAAAGATAGGACAATCCGTGGATTGCTATGAAGAGGGGAGGGGTCACCCCAACTCCTATCCATCGCGTTTGACATATGCCTGCCCGACCGTAGCCTAAAACTGAAAAATATAGGACACTACGACATTTGTGCCCACTGCACTTTGCCTAGGGGGTGTTGGGGACTGATATCTGGTCTCAAATTGTGTGGAAGGATTTCGGTCTCCCACACGTTTGTGTGCAAGGTGCCTTAGAGTCATGGGGTGACAAAACCTTTGTGGTGGTATTGAAATATTTGGAGGCTTCTGAAATGTACTGACTGCTTGTGAGATTCTTAGGGTTGCCAGGAGCTCCATTAATGTGCTCATGTATCCTAGCTTTCAATATACGAGAAGCAGAATCTACATACTGTAGTTGGCACTTCTGGCATTCTAAATGGGGACGTATATATACAGCCGAAGTATATACGGCCCATATACGTCCCCCATAGGCGGCAATGGGCGCACGCCGTCCTACGGGAGCGGTACGGTGCAGCACATGTGCGGCACCGTACTGCTCCGTACCCCGTAGGAAGATAGGGCATATCCTATCTTTCAACAGAATACGGCGCTTGGCGCAATATATATTCCTATGGAGAGGGGCCGGGGGAGCGCCGCTCACCTCCTCTCCCCGTGCGCCGCCGTGTGCCTGCCGTGCTACGGTACGGCAGGCACTGGCCGTCTGAATGTAGCCGAAGACTATGTTTCATGTGTATGTTGATAGTAAAGGCAGAGTAGGCAGGAAAATACGGGTAATAACTCCAAAGATCTTCAGGAAGCATTGAGGAACATGCGTAGCGTAAGGTGTTAGTTTGATTTCCAGGTTCCCTCGATCTCAAACAGTTTGTGTGGGAAGTTGTAGAAAGAACAGATCTATGGTGGTCCCACCATTTAGGCTTCAGGATTAAATGTTGCTTATATATTGACTGTCGTCCTGGTGTTACATACCACAAGATAACCTTGAAGAACATACACTGCACTCAATAACATGGCAACAGTCACTATTACTTATATTTATTGTCTGATGGGTGACTTTTGGGAACATTTGCCGTGAGTAGGAAGCCCCAAGGCATCGGATGATGTGATGTCCATGGCAGTACCACACCATAAGACGTGAAAGTTTTTTTCTTACTCTCATAGAGAATGAATGCAGTGCTGGAGATACCTGAGCGCTATGCTCTATTTTTTTTAGTGAAATTTACATTTTATTTATGAGACTGCAGGTTATTCTTCAGGGGCGCGGTCTACTTTCTGCAGGACTCCTTATATTGATGTTCTCTACCATCTTGGAGAAAGGTCTGTGGAAATGGTGCCACCAAACATTGTGTAATCTTGAAGATGCCAAGGATATGCTCATTCCATTCTGGACTGAATTTAGGAAAAATCCCCAATTTTAGAGATCGTTAGTGTTGCCAGAATGGCCATAGAGGACCTTTTGTATGTGGACTATGGGTTTATCATTATTACACACCACACCATAAAATCCTGGGAGCAGTTCTGTGAGCGTTCCTCTACCCCATACCCCACCTGTGCGCTATACAGATGGTGCGAGGCACAGATGGTGGTGTACGGGCTACTTCCCACACGCTGGGAGGGGAGCTGCACCACGGCCAAATGAGGGGTGGAGGTTGGGAACACGCAGTATGTTTCAGTTAGGTGTCTGCTCATGGGAAATAAATGGAGAAGAATAGGTGGGGTGTGTGGGGGATTGGGTGATAATTACGGGAGGCTGCTCGGAGTGAGTGGACATGAAGCACCATGAGAAATATTACATAGATGGAGGCTCCAGACCGGCATCAAGGCCCGCTGTGGGTCCGGCTTGGATGACTAGTGGCAGCTCTGTGTATTCTAGGTCAGTCCAGGAATAGCAGGGGATGGCAGTGTGATACAGTACAAATGTAAGATCCAATCTATGGTTATAAATATTTCTCCTGCCGACGCGTGCTCTGCTGACTGTGTGATGCTGGTTGCCATGCATACCGCTCGGTCGCATCCATACCCCCCACCCAAGCCGATTCCCTCCTCTTTGCATCATCCCCCACCTCGGCGATGTCATCATCCTGATGTGTACTGGAGTTAACCCCTCCTCGCCAAATAAAAAAAAAAAACCCTAAAAAATAGAAATGAATGCACGCGTCATTATACACATGTTCTAACAATGTCCTCTGGTGATGTTCTGTGGGAAGGAGTTAATGGAGCACAGTCACTTAATGAGCAGTGCAGATAAGGACTCGTTCACACAGGAATGCACAGCGCCAACACTGCCGCATCCACAGATACTCCTCATTTATTGGTTGAAATTGTGTGTGTGGGGGGGGGGGGGGGCATATAAGAGCAAAAGTTTAAAATAAGGATTTTCTATTAAAATCCTCTGCACATCACGTCAAAACGTGGGATTTATGAAAGTGACTAAAAGGAAAATTCTCTTTGTTGCCCGTGGTGTAGTGATTTCCATATACTGATCCTGGGAAATGAAAGCTCTTCTGCTTTTGGTTGCTTTAAAGGGGTTTTACTAAGTACTATTATTAGCACCTATACACAGAATAGAGTACAACAATCCAATTACCCGGGATCCGACTTCTGGCACACACACTGATCAAGAGAATGGACCCCAAGAAGAAGGGGTCTCACTAATTGATAAAGTGGCAGGTCTAGAATATGTCCTATCCCTTCATTCTATACTATGGGAGTGTTGGAAATTGCAGAGCATGGCACTCAGGGCTCTCTGGCACTCTCATAGAGAATGAATGCAGTGGTGGAGATACCAGAGCGCTGTGCTCTGAAATTTTCTATGCACACATAGCATTGTACTGTTGCTTCACCCATTAGTGAGAATGGGACCCTTGTTCTTGTTATCGGTGGGGTTCTGTTGCTGGTCTCTACAGTCGGACCCCTACCAGTCAGATTGTTATTTCTTGTCCTGTAGATAGGGGATAGCAATCAGACTTGAGACAATCCCTTTGACTACCTATCTCTGTGGTTCAAAAATAATTTTTTAACAAAATATTATACTGTGAATCCAGCATACGTGATTATAAGTCACATATATATATACATATATATATGTAATATAAACCTACGTAACTAAATTAAAATAAACCCAGACAACAATGTTAGATGGATACAAATTTTCGCCGCAGCCTTTATTTATTACCTTACCACAAAAATAGAAGTTTGTAAAACTATTTCTAAACTTCACCATAAATTCCGGTATCATAACCCATTGGGGCTCATTTACTGCAGGTCGCGCTGCTCACTTTTGTTGGATTGTTCACCTTTTTCGGGGATTGCACGGCCTGGACAGGTATTTAATGCCATGACAAGGCATAAAACAATGCAGCAATGAAAAAGAAGGAAAGAGTGAGGGCGGACAACACAGGTCCAGAAGGACCTGGACCCGTGACCAGTTTGAAGCATAGCTCCCAATTTGGCTGGGCCGTCCCTGTTTTTAGAAGCTGTCCCACCATCCCGGGAGGTTAGGAGAATGTTCTGTGGAGTCCCGCATTTTCACGACTTCTGGTCCCTGCCCCAACACAATAGAGCTGCAGAGCCGAAACTGGGAGGCGGGATCAGCTCCTGCTGTCTCCACACATCTCTGCTCTTTAGCAGAGATGTGTGGAGGTAGCTCCTCCCCTGACTGGCCCCTCCCCCTCCTCTAAGCCATATCAGAGCCCCGGGAGAAGAGAAGCAGGACTGCCGCAGGGGAATGGTGGAAAGGTAAGTAACTACTTTTTTTTTGGCTTAATTCCCAGGAACAGGGGAGGACATGGGGCCACAATATGAGAGGAGGGGACCACAATATGAGGGAGGACAGGATGTCACAATATGAGAGGGATAAAGAAGGAGAGGGGACACAATATAAGAGGGATGGAGGACAGGAGGCCACAATATGAGGATGATGGAGGACAGGCGGCCACACTATGAAGAGGATGGAGGACAGGAGGCCACAATATGAGAGGGATTGAAGAAATGAGGCCCTAATATGATGGAGGACAAAAGCCCACAATTTGAGGAGGATGGAGGACAGAGACCACAATATAGAGGAAATGGAGGACAGGAGGCCACAATATGAGAGGAATGGAGTACAGGGGGCCACAATACCAGAGGGATGGAGGACACAGGTCACAATATGATGGAAGACAGGAGGCCACAATATGAGGGGAGGTGGAGGACAGGGGCCACAATATGAGGGAGAATGGACGACAGGAGGCCACAATATGAGGAGGATGGAGGGCAGAGGCCAGCTTTTCATGAGGGGGCCCCATCAGGAGTGATGGATGGTGGTGCAGAAGACTGTGAGCTCTGAAGTAGGAGGAAAGTACAGATGTTTTCGCTCTACCTGGCAGCAAATAGAGTAAAGCCCAGAGGATCTTCATTTAATTTGCAGGAAACTGGATCGAGAAGAGATATTTAATTTCCAGTTAAATAGAAAGTAGATAACATGATATCGTATATGCCGTCCTTACACATGGAGACGGGGGCTCTCGAGAACATAAACCCTAAAAAAATAGTACAAGGTTAAGCCTGTTATAGAATGGGTTAAAATAATACTCTCGACAGACACACTGGGATGGAAGGGGTTAAATGGTCAAATATATTTGGGAACGAATAGATATTATAATGGAATACATTTATGCAATACTTATAATAATTATTATCTGGCTATATCCACATTGGCCATACAAGGGCCAGGCTATCAATGTCAAGAAAAACCCCATCACACCCCGATATCGGTCCGCTGTGAATCTGGCTCACCCCTCTGGCTTCTATAGCCCAGTTCTTCCTGGTTGATATTGGACTACTATAACAATCCCTATTGCTGTATTGTTACCCGTAAGTTGGGGTATTATCTAGCATTTGTCTGATAAATTATAGATTAGTATGTTGGAAATGCCAGATGTCTCCTCCTTAATTAGTGAGACGTCTTATCTATGAATCATATCTTAGGGGGCATTAAAGGGAACCTTTCAAGGGACACTAAACCACCCACAGGTTCTTATGGGGCGTTGGTTCAGTATCTCAAATAGCCCTGTGGGAATTTTTATGTAGACGCATAAAAAAAAATTAGACTCATCTCAACTGTCGTAGGTACAGCGCATGTGCAATGAAGCCAGGTTAGGCCAGTTTCCTGGGAAACTGCTCCTCCATGTGTCATTTTCTAATTAATAAAACTGCCCCTCACCCGGGATAGCAACGCCCCCAGCCTTGTCCCCCTGTGGACGTCATCAAACAATGATCCGCCCACTGTCATCACCTCTATGACCGCGTCAGGCATTCTTGCGCCTGTGTGGTCAGAACATGCGGCCAGACAAGCACAGATGAAGCAGAGCCAGCCTCATGGTCACTGCATCCATCTGCGCATGCGCTACTCTACACCGCCGCTTGCTAGGCATAGAGTAGCGCATGTGCAGACAAATGTGGATACAGTGCGGCCAGCGCCACTTCATCTGCGCATGTCTGGCCACACATTCTGCAGGATGCTAAAATCATACATTTCTACAAAACAAGGCAGACTTCTCTTTAAAGATAAAACACTGAATGCAATGCGGTTTTTACCTGTGGGGTGATTTACGTAGTAGCTGGAATACCACCTTAACCCCTTAACGACTTGGCCTTTTTTAGTTTTTTCACTTCCATTTTTCACTCACCAACTTCAAAAATCTATAACTTTTTTATTTTTCCACATAAAGAGCTGTGTTATGGCTTATTTTCTGCGTAACAAATTGCACTTCATAGTGACGGTATTTATATTCTATGGTGTGTACTGGGAAGCGGGAAAAAAATTCCAATGCAGCTAAAATGGTGAAAAACCCACATTTGTGACGTTTTCTTGTGGGCTTGGATTTTACAGCTTTCACTCTGCGTCCCAAATGACATGTCACTTTATTCTTTGGGTCGGTACGATCACGTGGATCCCAAATTTGTATAGGTTTTATAATGTTTTCATACATTTAAAAAATTAAAACCTCTGTACAAATATTTTTTTTTATTTTGCCATCTTCTGGGGCCAATAACTTTTTCATACTTTGGTGTACGGAGCTGTGGATAGTGTCATTTTTTTGCGAATTTTAATGCCGTTTTCATTACATAATTTTTGGGACTGTGCGACCTTTGATCACTTTTTATTAATTTTTTTTATTTTTCAAATACAAAAAAATGCTCATTTTTCGACTTTGGACGCTATTTTCCGTTACGGGGTTAAACATAGTGAAAAAACATTATCATATTTTGATAGATCGGGCATTTATGGACGCGGCGATACCTAATGTGTTTATGATTTTTACTGTTTATTTATTTTTATATCAGTTCTAGGGAAAGGGGGGTGATTTGAATTTTTAGGTTTTTTTATTATAATTTTTTTTTTTAAACTTTTTTTTATTTTTACTTTTACTATTTTTCAGACTCCCTAGGGTACTCTAACCCTAGGTAGTCTGATCGATCCTATCATATACTGCCATACTACAGTATGGCAGTATATGTGGATTTTACTCCCCATGCATTACAATGTGCAATTAACACATTGTAATGCATGGGTTAAAACGAAGTAGCCTCGGGTGTTCGGAACACCCGAGGTTACCATGGCGACGGATCGCCGCTCCCCGTGACGTCATCGGGGAGCAGCGATCCACGACAAGATGGCGGCGCCCATGCGGCGCCATCTCTTTGAAGCCGCCGGCAGCATTGCCGGCGGCGATCGCGGAGAAAACACCCGCGATCGGTGCTAGCACCGATCGCGGGTGTTACCGGTAAGCCTTTGCTGCAATATGCAGCAAAGACTTTCCGGCTATGGAGAGGGCTCGGCCCGCGACCCCTTCTAACATCAACTTTGAAAATTACGGTAATGAGCCAAAAGGCCTGCAATTCTGGGTTAAGGTGTCTCCCCATGCCCTTCCACGCCGGGCAGGGCCAGCGAGGGGATACGAGAAGAGGGGGAGGACACAGTGTAATAGAGCATCCCCCTGGGGAAGAGAAGGTGAAGGAATCCTGGGAAGATGGTGAAGGGAAGGACTGTGAAGTAAGTGTCAGCCAGGGATCACACGTGGAGACATCAAACTCACAGTCTTTTTATCCCAAGACCCCAACATAGCAACGGGTACAGGTTGAGGTAGTAGGTCCTTTCTGCCAGGTCCGAGGTAGCTGGATGTAGTCTGGTAGTAGCTCACAGCCCAGGGTCGGAGATGGAAGTTGGCTGCTTGGGAAAGCTCTGTGTAGAGATGTAGAACTGCAGGTCTGATGGAGGGAGTAGCCAAATAATAAGGAATAAATAGGCCGAACATAAGAGACTTGACCTGAAACCACCTAGATTGCTATAATAGAGTTGGCCGGTTACCACTGACTAGGGATCAGACAGATGTTAAGGTTCGTAATGCCCTACTGAATGGGCCGTTACATAACAGTCTGTAAAGCTGCAGCATGGAGGGCTTGGGTAAAGCCCCTCCAGAGCCCTTCTGGCTCATTAGCATAATTTTAAACATTGATTTTAGAAGGAAGGAGACTGTGGATAACAAATATGGCTATGTATGGATCTATATGGCTATATGGATCTATGGCTGGTGCCCCTGGTTTATTATGATGGATTTTGATGGTAGTTTTCCAAAGGGGCGCCAAAGGGGCAAGATACTGTGAAGTCATTTTATTGTAGTGATAAGGCAGCATTATTCCTGTGCACCAGTAGAAATATAGGGGCACAATTACTTACCCGTCCCGATTCCCGAGGTGCGTTGTCTGACGAGGATTCGGGTCTTCCGTGATTCACTAAGATCGTGCGTCCAATTTCTTGTATGTGTCGCTTCCCCCACTCAGGTCAGCTGGAGTTCACCATCTTCTTCCCGCTGCATGTGAGTGCATGGCTTGCAACACAATTTCATTGTTAAATTCTACGGTTTGTCCGAATCAGTCGGGTTGTCCGACGTCCACACCCCCCGATTTGTGTCGCATGCAAGCCGGCGCCGATGCGCCACAGTCCGATCACGTGCGCCAAAAACCCGGGGCAATTCAGCGCAAAATGGAAAAAAATTGCGAAACCCGACGAAAATGCGGTGTTCGGACCCTTAGTAAATGTGCCCCATAATCTCTATTCCCAGTGCTCCAGATCTCTTGGCACCGGGGATCATATTCAATTTTATCTTTTTCTTTTCACCCATAGTTCCTAAAATATCTTTGAAGTTTACCAATACCATAACATCACAGTTTTTTTCCAAAGTCTTTGATGCATCCAAGTGTGTCTATGCATAATATAACCAGTGGAATTTTTTTTTGGGGGGGGAGAGGGGCTGAACATTCATTTTTTCATCAACAATTTATATATATGTATAATTGTCACGGGTGCTCATATGACACATGTCCCAGGTTGCAGGCACACCCGTGTCCCTGTGCCCCTGGATCGTGTCTACAGCCTCACTTACCTTCCCTGGCTCCAGTGGCGGTCCTCGGCGTGTGCATCCCCGTCTCCTAGTGCACGCACGCCGGCTCGGTAGGATTTAAAGGGCCAGCGTGCTGATAATAAGCGCTGGCCTGCAGCCTGCCCTGATAAATTGCCAGCCTCTTCCTGTGTCCCTGCCAGATCCCTGTTCCTTAATTACAGACGTTTTTCCATATGCAAATGATTCTTCTAACTTCTCTCTTCTATCTGTGACTCTTCTCTCTCTCATGCTGGCAGTGAACCACGCCCACTTATTCTGACTGACAGCTCTGTGTCTCTTCAAATCACTGTTCTGCCTCCTTGTACTTAGGGATCGTCTGCTAATATAATAATATGCTAATCTGATAGTATTCTACTAAAGACATATAAAGCTCTATGTACAGATAGGGATATAATGGGGGTCATCTACTAAGGGCCCGATTCGCATTTTCCCGATGTGTTACCCGAATATTTCCGATTTGCGCCGATTTCCCCTGTATTGCCCCGGGATTTTGGCGCACGCGATCGGATTGTGTCACATCCGGCATGCACGCGACGGAAATCGGGGGGCGTGGCCGAGCGAAAACCCGACGGATTCGGAAAAACCGCCGCATTTAAAACAATAAAAGTGTCGATTGGGACGCGCTTACCTTCACTTGGTCCGGCTCGGTGAAGTTGAGTGCGTTCAGATGCTTTTTAGCGCAGCAGCGCCACCTGGTGGACGGCGGAGGAACTACATTGATGAATCCCGTCCGGACCCGAATCCACCGCAGAGAACGCGCCGCTGGATCGCGAACGGACCGGGCAAGTAAATCTGCCCCATTGTGTCATTTTTTTTACATGGTGCCTTGATTTACATTCATGACATGTGACCAGTGACATCATCGCAGGTCCTTTAGCCTTCTAACAATAGCAAACTGTATGTGATTACATGAAATCACAGCAGCCGACATGGGGGATGGAGAGGAGTAGAAGTCCATGGAGGCTGCTGTGACTTCATGTTTTCAGATACATGCATGGTGTACAGTTTGCTATTATTAAGAGACTAAAGTACCTGAGATGATGTCACTCTGGTCACATGACATGAACTGTTAACATTAAGGCGGCCACCTTCCTTTGTTCCTCCGGCCTTGCTCCTGCTCTCCTCCGCCTTGTTCTCTCCTCCGTGCCCCCCCTCCTTCTGGTGTGATCATTTGGTGCCGATCCTTCTTTTTCTTTCTCTAGGCGGGGTGGAGGGTATATATGGTATTGGCCGGTCGGAAGCAAGCAGGACACCCCCCTCTGATGCCAGGGAATATAAGATAAAAGGTGATTTCTGTGGATGGAAGCAAAACTATTTTTAGCTAAAAGAAGGGGGTCAGTGAGTGAATAGAGCTCAAAAGGAACCTGTCACTGGCTGTATATGTGCAAATGTGGTGAAGGTTCCCTTTAAATTCATATATCTGTAATCACATTTTTTTTAAATAAACTATTTTAGTCATATATTTATGTGTACATTTATACACTTCTGCCCTTCTGTTTTTTGGGGGGAGAATTTTGCATAAATATACCATCTAGCCGCATAGAAGAAATTGCATAACAATCACATGTAAATGTTAGTATCACGCAGCTTCTGATGTGAATGTGGCCGTCTCATCTGATCACGGTAGATGATTCTGTGCTGCATTACACCCGTTGATTTTCATGGGTAATGTGTAATACTCTAAATTCCCGGCGGAGGTGCTGTAGAAAAATTGACCGCTTACTACAAGATTTTCTACACTTCAGGGAGGAGCAGATAGGGGACACAATGGGGCTTATTTACTTACCCGGTCCTGTTGCTATGCCGCGGAGCGTTGTCCGACGAGGATTCGGGTCTGCTGCGATTCACTAACATTGTGCGCCCGAGTTCCTGCATCGTTGCTTCTGCGCCGAGGTCCGCCGGAGTTCACCTGTTTCTTCCCGGTACATGTGAGTGCTAATCTTGCGACACATTTCCTTTTTTAAATTCCGCGATTTTTCTGAATCCGTCAGGTTGTCCAACGGCCACGCCCCCCGCCACAATCCGATCACGTGCGCCAAAAACCCGGGGCTATTTGGCGCAAAACGGAAATATTCGGGAAACCCGACGAAAGTGCGGCGTTCGGACCCTTAGTAAATGAGTCCCATTGTGATCAGACGGACCTTTCATAAAAGAGAACAGCCTGTTATCTAATTGTCCATTCACTAGAAACATCTGAAGGATCAGTCACCAGTAAGGATGAATTACATTCTAAACAATTAAGTTTAAGCACCATAGTTCCTTTACTGTGCTGCAACCCAAATATTTTGAACCCATTCATACCTAAATTGCCATTCTATTTTTTAGTCACCCCTTTAATTTTATCTAAAAGGAACATGTCAGCAGCATTTACCCTGTTAAACTATTAGACCCCCCCTCCCAGGTAGTGTATGAAATGAAGGATAATTTAAAGATTTCTTTTTTACATCTTAAAAGAACATGTTGAATTTAAATTCTTACTCCCATCATGCTCCAGTATATTTACTCTGGGAGGAGCTCTCTCTTCGCTCTTTGCTGCCCTCTGTTGACAAATGGACTAAGATGTAAGGAAGTAAGCAATCTTAGGCAAAAAAATATTGATTGACACTTTTCAAGCTCATTCAACTATAGTATATTTTTTTAACAGGCTAACACTTCAGAGAATTATGCGTATGTAAGGGCAGTAGCGGATTATAGGTTGTTTGGACCCAAGCCTTATAGGGACCCATGGTCACCCAAACCACTCAATAAATGTTATACTGAGAAGGACCTTCACCCACAAAATCATCAGACATATGTTTCTACTCTAAATACACAATGTACACAAAAACCATTTCAGGACCATTGAACGTCCTCCAAAGGTTTTGAAACTGCAGATTGAAAGCTGGCAGAATGGACACCTCCTCCGTATACCCAGAAGCTGATCCTGGTACCATATGTAGGAAGTGATCCCAGACTTGCAGGGTCTATAATATTCATACAGCCCAGGACCCATAGTCTTAATTCGCCCCTGCATAAGGGTTGTCTGTTGGTGGCTCTTGGGCGACTTTGTGGTTCTCTGGGTGTTGGTCCTTTTGAAGGAGGAAGGAAATCCATGACGCATGTGTCACCTGGACTGTGGGAAAGATAGGAGGGGAGGCTTCTTGCACCTTGAGGGCCCAGGATAAGTGGTTTAATAGAGTTTTCCCCACAAGACAACAGTGGAGCATGTGCAATTTTGAGGACACAGATTAGCTGGTGACGTCACAGACCTCCTGATTCTTCAGACATGGGGTCAGAGAGCATCAATGAGAGAGAGCGAGATCAACAAAAAGAACCCCACCCTCCATGATAGAAGTGCGGACGCTTTGCTACCCCGGTCCAGTGCCAAGAATAGACAAAAACCGTCACGGCAGAGGCAAACTGTGTGACGTCTTCCTATGACTACGTCATTGACAAGTAACTTCTCGGAACTGAGTGTGTTCTCAGACTTCCATTATCCAACTGTTCAGCGGCCATCCCCCTGTTCCATTACCGTTCAGCAGCACTTTATAGTCTGCACCTTTGTCTAATCACATAGGAGAAGTGTCATAGTTATTGTAATCTTATGGAAGGGTCATATTAGAACCTTCACCATGTAACATGAGTATATACTATCCCTCTGGCACTGATATAGTTATTATTGGGTAGCTATTCCGTGACGGGGTGGATTATTTGCTCCCATATAATGGATGACTAAGCAGCGTCCTCCTGCAGACATTTCAAGGTTTATCTCTGGCACGGAATGAGTTATAAAGCAGCTGTTTAGCTTCTCCCTGGCAGGGAAGAGGTTACAGCGAGCCGGCAGTCTCTGCATTGCAGGTAGTATGTGGAGCAGCCTCAGTGCATCAGACAGAACATTCTGTGCATAACTAACAACCTGATCCAGACACATCCACACACTGCCAACAGACGGATAAACGCTCGATGCTCTCTGACCAGTTTCCCGCTAGGCATCACCTGCTGGCATCTCCCTGGCACAGGGCACATTCAGCCTGCTGAAGGGTGGCTACCATGCACCCATTGACAGATTGGCACAGAGAACAGCCACCGGCAGTCCAAAAGCTTGTGCTAGCCAAAGAATGACCAGATTATACACAATTCTAGTATAGAGAGGCTGCTGGGGTGGACTGTCCTTCGTCAGTTGTCACAGGGCGCATTAACTGTGACATGGCAGCTTAATCGATGCCACTAAATGTATCTCTGTGCTGAAAAACATCAACCCTGAGCCCGAGGGGGTACATGATGACAAACCCAGTGATGGTCCACGCAGCTATTACACCATATGAGAGATAAAAATTGTGTCTCCACACAATATTATGCCCAATTATGTTCCCCAACAGTTTAATAAGCTGACATAGTGGCCCCTACAAGGTATCATGCCCACCACAGTTTGATGTCCCTTTATAGCCCTTAAACTTCAAAGTGCCCCCCAGCAGCCTCTTACTTTAGAATACCCCTTATTGTGTCCCCCATGATGTTTAATACCCTCTCTTGCTCCCCAGACAGTATAATGCCCCCTCTTGTGTCCCCAACACTGTATAATGCCCCCTCTTTTGTCCCCCACACTGTAAAATGACCTGTCTGGTGCCCCCCACACTGTATATTGCGCCACCTGGTGTCCCCCACACTGTATAATACTCCCTCTTGTATACCTCTTCTTGTATACCTCACTGTATAAATCCAAAACTGTTTAATGAGCCCCCTTGTAGCCTCTTACGGTAGAATAACCCCTCATCATTGTGTCCCCCATGATATATAATGTCCCCTCTTCTGTCCCCCACACTGTATAATGTGCCCTCTTGTATGCCTCACAATGTATGATGCCCCCCAGTAGCACCCTAATGCACCCTCTTGTATCCCCAAGACTGCATAATGCCCCCTCTTGTGGCCTCCACACTGGATAATACTCCCACTTATGACCCCCACACTGTGTAATGCTCACACATATTGATCCCTAAACCCCCATTGTTCCAGGAAGAAAAAAGCAATACTCACCTCACCCCATGCTACCATAGCTGCTCAATGCATTATGCTGTTAGTGGTTTAGTTCAGAGGTGTGTATTACTACAGCAGATGCGTCATAAAGTGAGCGGAGGAGCAGGTAGCTGATGCCTCCGTCTGATCCCTGGATACGGCTGTTACCACCAGAGGCTCCCCAACCCTCACCCATGGATTCATCCTACAGACACTGAGGGGTTTCCCCAGGGAGAACCAGTACCACAGCCTCTGCCTCCATATTTCTTGCACACACCACCTGCTGGGGACCTGCCAGGCTGTAGGACAGCGCTCCGGTCCCCATACCAAGCACCGTGACACTAGCGTACATAGGCCGCAACCACCAGCCACTCCGGTGTTCTGGGCCCCGGCTGCCTCCAGGCCACCAAGAAAAGGCTAGGCCCTGGTGGGGGATGTTGCCCTTCCCTATAAATAATAGTAGATAGAGCTGAGCTCTACATATCGCCTGCTTGCCGCCGAGGACTACAGGACAGCATTGGAAATCCAGGACTTTGGCTGCAACTTCAATCTGGAATGTTTGGGAGGCATCTGATATGATTGAGGAATTTCCCCTGGTGACTGATTCATTTGTTGCTAAAGGTTCCTATGTGTCTGACCGTGGCACACTCCGCCATGTATTCATGTATATTGGGGCAACATTTGGCCAACAAACTGTACATCCAAAATGAACAATTTTTCTAGAAACAGCGCCACTAATGTCTACAGGTTGTGTCTGGTATTGCAATAGGCAATACCATTGAACATTGAATGATGATGAATCTTACAAAATATCCGGAGTTTCCTAAAATTTACCACCCAAAAGGCTGATTGCTATAGACAATTCTGCTGTATTGCAAAGCTGGCCTGACAGGGTGAATGACTAACAGATTAGGAGTGTGGGGGCGGCTACGTTCAGGTAATGATTTCATTATTACTCGGACTGATTTCACACACCTTGTGGAGCAGATACATTTCACCTTATGTAGCACACTTACCTCATCACTCGTGCTGTGTAACCTCATTCCAGCTCCTCATGGGCTTCTCTAAGGGACTGACCTCAATTTTGGGTTATAAAAAGCTGTGTTATAGGTGGGGTCGTAAAGGACGAAGGAAGGGCATGTTTACTAGTGCTAATAGAGGTGAAAATAGAAAGAAGAAGCTAAAGATAGACAGAAAGATGGGGCATAGATAGAAAAATAGATATAATAATAAGAAGATAGAAAAATAGATATACAGTTAGATAGAGATATAGATAAGGATATGAAATGAGAGATAGATAGATATGAGATAGATATATATGAGATAGATAGATATGGGATAGATAGATAGTCTTTTTCAAGCCCTCCCAGTGAGTCGAAACGTTGCTGTACTTTGCTGTACCTTAAAAAAGCATGGAATAAAGAAAACCACTTTTTTCATGTTACAATTGGAGTGCTGCCTACTCTCTTGCTACATATCATCGAGGGATCCGTGGCCCGGTCCTTGTGTGCCTGCACCCACCACCGTTTACTTCCATTGGTGTGCCGTTTTTCACTTTCCTGAAGTAGAAAGATAGATAGATGATAGATAGATAGATAGATAGATAGATAGATAGATAGATAGATAGATAGATAGATAGATAGATATGTAGATAAAAGATACATATGACAGATAGATAGATAGATAGATAGATAGATAGATAGATAGATAGATATGAGATAGATAGATAGATAGTGGCAATTGATTTAGATTATACACGTTGGGTGTAGCGAGCACACCGCTAGTGGTTCTAGTGGTCCAAACACTGCCCGTATTGTAGCACATCCGCTCATCTTCCTATGGAGATGGGAGGGGGCCCTTATAAAGCAAATGTGGATTTAGCCTAACCTAACGGAAAAATTAACAAAACAACATAGGACATTTATCTTATTATTATTATTATTAACAGATCCATGTTTAGAGGTCTTAAGGGGGTTATTTAATTGGAGCATCGATGAGCATATCAAAGGGGTGGCACTGATATTGTAAAATGCGTACCACCCAACACGTTTTTACCTGAGCCACATCTTTTGAAGCCTCCACGAAATCATATCTTGAATTATTGGCTTATGACTAATTGGGTACACATGGTAGCACGCAACAACATACAACAGTACTACAACATCGGTGCCATTCCTCGTGGATTAAGTCTATTCTGTAGCAGAGGAGATTGTCATAAATCCGTTGATGTAACGATCCTCATTGCTTTCTACGTAGAAGGACATTATATTTGCCTGATAAGGCATTTTGCCCTGCGCAGTCATGGTCCGCACATTGCTGAGGTCACCATAAGTGCTAATCAGTCAGGCATGAAATTAAAGCCGGCTACAACGCCGCTGGCAGGGGGCACAACGCTGGAATCGATTGATGGGCATTAGCCAATAGGAAGTGGGATGTCATGTGGGGGCCGCGCACTGACTTATTGCTGCCTAGTGTTGGCTGTGCTGGCAGCAGGCTCTCAGCATCTTGTCACTTGGTATCACAACCTGGGGGCTGAGCGCTCATAACTGCAATTTCGGCACAATGCTCCGTCCAAAGAAGCAAAAAATAAAGATGAGTCATTGCTGTTACATAGTCGTCAGTTGACCTAATCTCTCGGGACTCTCACATATTTGGAACAATTTTTCCCTGGAAATCTCCCAGTTTTCTAGGTACTGAGTGAACCCTATTTATATGTTAGTGTTCAAGTCAACTGGACCTTTTTTTTTTTTACTTTATGGTCTAATATTTAATGCAAACTTTGGCAACTTTACCCTTATTGTGTTATTGTATTGTCTCTTTGTACATGAACACCCTAAGTCAGTGATGGTGAACCTTTTGGAGACAGAGTGCCCAAACTACAGCCAATATCCATTTACATGTCACAAAGTGCCAACATGACAATTTAAGTAGTAACTTATTGATCCCTGATCTATCTCAAGTTTCAATCGTATTGGTGGCCTGAGTTCACCAATACAATAGAAAGATGATGGAGAAATTTGGATTGTAACTTCCCTCCAGGGTCCCCTGAAGAGAAAGAATCAGAGGACCCAAAGAAGGTGCTCCAACAATAATCCATCTCTATCCACATTTTCTCGCTCCTCCTGTAGTCCTGTCAGCTAAGGATGTTGCTTTAAAATGGCGCTGAGCATGGCATATGGACTTGGACCACAGGAGGAAGCTTTGAGTCCCGTCTGGCAAACTGTTGGAGTGAAGGCCTGGGTGCCCACAGAAAGGGCTCAGAGTGCCACCACTGGCACCCATGCCATAGGTTCGCCACCACTGCCTTAAGTAATGGTGAAGCAAACACATCAAAGTTATTCCAATGCTACGACTATATAGCAGCCTTTTAGTGATATCTTTCTTGTTATAGGATTTATATTAGAGTAAAATGTAAAGTTACATAGAGTTGTAGAGTAGAATGTACAGTTACAGGTAAAGTCGTCTATGACTTTAGTTGTTTATATTTCTTATATTTTCCTTCTGGCCCTCAATACCATTTTCCAATTTGCAAAACAGACATCTTTAGCTTCTAACTTTTCCAGCAGACAACACAATGGGGCACATTTACTTACCCGGCCCTGCACCCGATATCCTGCATGTGTTGCTTCCCCGCTGAGGTCCGCCGGAGTTCACCTTCTTCTTCCTGGTGCATGTAAGTGCATGTTTTGCAACACAATTTAAGTTTTAAATCGCACGTTCAGTCTGAATCAGTCGGGTTGTCCGACAACCCCCAATTTGTGTCGCAAGAAAGTCGGCACGATTGCGCCAAAATCCGATCGCGTGCGCCAAAACCCCCTGTTAAATACAGCGCTAATCGGAAATAGTCGTGAAACCCGAAGGAAATGCGGTGTGCGGACCCATAATAAATGCGCCACTTCTTTCCGATCTTACGCAACACCCGATGCAAATGCTACCCCCTATTCTGTGTCTTTAAATGCCCACTTGTCCCACTGATATATCTGCTCTGTAACTTGTCATCCAAAAACGCCCTATATTATGTTGTCATAATTTTAATTACCTTAAAATACAGCCACAGATCTGCCACACAGACAGAACCCCTAAAAACGGACATGTCCATTGCTGTCCGCAAAAAAAAGTTGACGTGTGGTATCCGTGTTCAGTCCATATTGTATCCGCATCCTTTTTTTTCTCATCCGTATGTCATCTATTTTTTTCACATTGGCAAAAAAAGGGAATGGTTTTCC
This sequence comes from Engystomops pustulosus, assembly GCA_019512145.1. Taxonomy (NCBI): domain Eukaryota; kingdom Metazoa; phylum Chordata; class Amphibia; order Anura; family Leptodactylidae; genus Engystomops; species Engystomops pustulosus. The sequence continues at coordinate 18,348,529 of CM033644.1, forward strand.
AATGTATTTTCTGCCCAGCTGGTTGTCATCCATGTGCCATCCATGACGTCCATTTTTTTTTTTTTGTCGGATCTATTGACTTCTATGAAGGTCCGTGGTCATTATGTGAGAAAGAATTAGTGCACGCTGCAATTTTTTTTTCTCACAGTCTGCACATCCGTGAAAAAAAGTACATGTGAACAGACCCATAGAAGTCAATGGGTCAGTATGATATCCGCAAAAAAAAACTAATAGCAAAAACCCCCATCTATCTATGAGCCCTTTGTTAGTGCCCCTAAAAATAAGATTGCTGGGCTGATTATGCCCCCAGATAGTAACCTCACAACCCACAGTAATTGTCTCATTTAGTCTCCTGCCAAGTCATAACAAAAATGACACAATTTTTAATTAAATCCCGTGGTTTGTCCGAATCTGTCAGATCGCCCGTCCCCCGATTTGTGCGCCAATATCCGATCGTGGGCCCAAAACTCCTTTCGAATCCCTGTCCCAACAGCGCAAAACGGAAATCGTCGGGATGTCTGACGGAAGTGTGGTCCGCGGGGCCCTTAGTAAGCCCAGCTAAGTCAACTCTAACAGAGAAGTTCCCGAATCTTCGAAAGTTCCTATATTGGTACATTCTCCATTGATCTAATGAAGGCGATTAAATAGCCTCGTCCTTCTTTGGCCAATCTGGCGTTAGGGGTAGGTTGAGATATTCCCATCCGCATTCAATGGTTGCTGATTTCCTAAGGAGCTGACCAAGCTATTTTGACTTGTCAAATGGTGTATTATTACCCACTGCTTATTGTGTTATCCTAAAATAGAGAACATTTTCATTCTTCTCATGTACACGAGCATATTTTTCCTATGTCATCAAAATATGGGTCATTTGGCCACTTGGTTTCTGAGGGCCCGGGTATCAACAGTATTTTACTTGATTGTGAGCCGTACGGCCACCAAAAAATGGTCCAAATGTCGCATTCTATGTCGTTTTGCAGATCAGCAAAAATAAATGGGAGGATGGTAAGAGATGTCCGTAGCTTGTCCCAACCCCTCGGAATGTCACATGATTGTGTTACCTAGTAACTGATCTGCATACGGAAGGCACATGGATGGCCCCAATATATGAAAAGTGGTGCAACTTGCCTTTGTGCAGTTTGCCTTACTAGGTTGCGCCAGATAATTCAATAGTGGCGCAGGGTGTTCAATTATCGGCTATGGAAAGTGTGGACAGACCTTTTTGTTTCTTGGTGCACTTTCATTATGCAGCGTACACCAGAATTGTGTCCAGGGGCAGTAATAAATGGGCTATAAACTAGGGGGTAGATGGGTCCGATATTGACTAGATGTCCGCATTGGAGGTCTTAGTGTTGTGTGAACCAGAGAGCCCTAATCAAAATTCAACTACAAACAGTGTGGTGCACTTGAAAGTTTTCGCCTAAAATATTGTCATTTTGTATTCATGAATTTGTAGGAAATTTGTGTCCCATTGATACGCTCTTGGGCTGCACTCACACGACCATTGGGGGCGTATATATAGGGCCGTAAGCTTGCGGCCTTATTTACGTCCCCCATAGGCCGGAATGGGCACTGTACTGCTCCGTACACGGGGAAAAGAAAGGACATGTGCGGCGTGTATCTCTACGGAGAGGGGAGGGGTCATCCTCCTTCTCTCCATGGACCGGACAGCTACAGCCCGGCGGACATACTTTGGTGTAAATGCAGCCTTAGACGATGTATCTGGTGATCTTCCACAGTAAGAATTAGTACAGTAAGAGATGATTATGATCAGCCAAACACTTTTATGGTCAACCTCTCCCAAACCATAAATATGCGCACTTGGCTCAGTCGAGAAGACGTGTTTTCTGACAGACATCTATGGTTGTGGGTTACCATATCTCCTTCAAGAGTAAAGGGGTCGTTTTAAATATAACTAACTATATAGTAGATGTTAGAACACATTGGATGGTCATGTGATGTGTATGGCCACCTCCAGACTCCAAAACATACTGGAAGGTTGTTTAGATTGTGAGCCCCATGGGGACAGGGACCAATTTGACAAGCTTTGTGCAGCGCTGCGTAATCTGTAGGTGCTATATAAATAAAGAATTATTATAAAGAATTATTATTATTATTATTATTATTATTATTATTATTAAGGATAGGATTAAATATTTCATTTAGATAGCCTTACAGTCACTGCACATTTCAGGACACTCGAGCCATTTTGTGTATACAGCTCCTCTGCAGGAGGTTCCTCAGAATCAGAGACTACTCAGCGGGTACTGCCACAATTTGTATGGGTGGTATTGGCACCTTTTGTGGGGCACAGCTATGTGGAGTATATTTACATTGTCATTACATTCAGAGAATGCACAAGTGGCGAGTAATCACTTACCCGAGCGAAACTTACCCGAGCCCTAGGTCCTGGGAGTCTTTAGATAACCAGGGATTTTAAAAAGTTTAAAGTTTATGTTTTAAGAAGGGTATTGAACGCTTAGTGGGCGCATTAACATTTACCTAACTTACATGTTAATTACTAGTTGTTATACATTTGTGACATTATTGTATTGTACATTGGCATACAAGGGAAATTGTATATATTGGGCTGATGATGGTAACAAATCCGACATAAATCTGGGATTTATATTTGATGCCTATCAATAAGTGAACATTCTCTTTACAATACTCACACACAAGTTCCTCATATGGAGTTAAATGTTGCTAAAAACTCCTCCTAATCCACAGTTATCTGAATGTTATCTGCCACTATGGCAAAGAATCCCATCTAGGCAGTGGAAAACTTATGCCAAGTCCTTGAAAAGGTTACATAGGGGTTAAAAAACATGGCTGCTTTGTTCCAAAAAACACACGCGATGAACGACACGTGTTACTGCACCCTTACAGCCTGAAACATGACTCCTGCCAGATGTCTTACAGCCTAAAACATGACACCAGCCAGTTGTCTTACACCCTAAAACATGACACCTGCCAGTTGTCTTACAGCCTCAGGTGTCATGTTTTAGGCTGTAGACGCTGCATTTACTGAAGCTGGAAGTGTCGTGTTTGGCTTAGCACTGGCTGTCGGTAGGTAATGAAACTTATTGGTGTCATGTTTCAGGTGTAAGACAACTGCCTGGTTTCATGTTTCAGCTGTAAGACAACTGGATGGTTTCCATGTTTCAGGCTGTAGACAATGGATGGTGTTCATGTTTTAGGCTGTAAGAAAACTGGCTGGTGTCATGTTTCAGGCTTGTAAGACAAGCTGGCTGGTTTCATGTTTCAGCTGTAAGAATGGCTGGTGTCATGTTTTAGGCTGTAAGACAACTGGCTGGTGTCATGTTTTCAGGAGTTCAGAAAACTGGCTGGTTCATGTTTTCAGGCTGTTGAAGAAACTGGCTGGTGTCATGTTTTTAGCTGTAAGATAACGGCTGGTGGTATGTTTTGAGGCGGTAAGACAACTGGCTGGTGTCATTTTAGGCTGTAAGGACAACTGGCTGGTGTGTGTTTTAGTGTAAGACAACTATCGGTGTCATGTTGTCAGGCCTGTAAGACAACTGCCTGGTTTCATGTTTCAGGTTGTAAGACAACGGCTGGTTTCATGTTTCCATGCCTGTCGACAACTGGCTGGTGTCATGTTTTTAGGCTTTGTAAGACACTGGCTGGTGTCATGTTTCAGGCTGTAAGACAACTGCGGTTTCATGTTTCGGCTTGAAGCAACTGGCTGGTGTCATGTTTTAGGCTGTAAGACAACTGGCTGGTGTCATGTTTCAGTGCTGTAAGACAACTTTTGGGGCTGTTTCATTTTCAGGTCTGTAAGACCAACTGGTGGTGTCAGTGTTTTAGGTCTGTAAAGAAGGTAAACTGGCTGGTGGTAACCTGTTTGAGTGGCGTGTAAGACACTGGCTGGTGTCATGTTTTAGGCTGTAAGACAACTGGCTGGTTGTCGTGTTTTAGTGTAAGACAAACTATCTGTGGTCATGTTTCAGCTGTAAGACAACGTCCTTGTTTTCATGTTTCAGGCTTAAACAATGGTGGGTTCAGTGTTTCCGGCGTAAGCCAACTGGCTGTTGGTTTCAATGCAGGCTGTAGGACACACTGGCCGGTTGGTCTGTTCTCAGGCATCGAAGATAAATGGGCCTGGTGTTCATGTTTGTAGGCTGTAAGACAACTGGCCATTGTCATGTTTAGGGTGTAAGACAACGGCTCGTGTCATGTTTGTAGGCTGTAAGACATCTGGCAGGAGTCATGTTTTCAGGCTGTAGGGTGCAGTAACACTGGCGTTCATCGCGTGTGTTTTTGAACAAAGCAGCATGTTTTTTTAACCCCTATGTAACCTTTTCAAGGACTTGTCATAAGTTTTCCTCAACTGCCTAGATGGGATTCTTTGGCCATAGTGGCAGATAACATTCAGATAACTGTGGATTAGGAGGAGTTTTAGCAACATTTAACTCCACTATGAGGAACTTGTGTGTGAGTATTGTAAGAATGTTCACTTTATTGATAGGCATCAAATATAATCCCAGATTTATGTCGGATTGTTACCATCAATCAGCCCAATATACAATTTCCCTTGTATGCCAATGTACAATACAATTGTCACAAATGTATAACACTAGTATTAACATGTAAGTTAGGTAAATGTTAATGCGCCCCTAAAGCTTTCAATACCCTTCTTAAAACATAAACTTTAAACTTTTTTAAAATCCCTGGTATCTAAAGACTCCAGGACCCTAGGGCTCGGGTAAGTTTCGCTCGGGTAAGTGATTCTCTCCACTTGTGCATTCTCTGAATGTAATGGTAATGTAAACCCTTATCCACACTAAAACCACACATTTGAATATCTCAACAAGCTGTGCCCCACAAAAGGTGCCAATACCACCCATACAAATACAAATTTAATCTTATCCTTAATAGTAATAATAATAATTCTTTAGAAAAATTCTTTATTTATATAGCGCACACAGACTACGCAGCGCTGCACAGAGCTTACCAAATTGGTCCCTGTCCCCAATGGGGCTCACAATCTAAACAACCTACCAGTATGTTTTGGAGTGTGGGAGGAAACCGGAGGACCCGGAGTTCGGTGTGCACCATCACCCCAACCCAATCCTCCGCTAGTTTCTGATTCATCAGTGGCAAAGGATATGACCGGACCCTTGGTCATGTTCTAGGCCTTGTATTCTACTCCGCTCCACTACAGGAACGTAAGGTAGCCATACACATCACATGACCATCCATGGGGCATATTACTTACTGCCGGTTCCAGTCGCGATCTCAGCGGCGGGTTCTCCGACGCTGATCGGGTTCTGCCGGGATTCACTACGTTCCGTGCGCCGATATTCACCAGGTGTCGCTGCTGCGCCGAGGTCCGCCGAAGTTCACCTGCTTTTCTGGTGTATGGAGTGCTTGAATCTTGCGACACAAATGGTTTTTAAATTCTGCCGGTTTTTCTGATCCTTCGGCGGTGTCTGGTGGGCCACGCCCCCCGATTTCTGTTCGCGCGAACGTCGGCGCGATTGCGACAAAAATCGATCGCGTGCGCACAAGTCCCGTGAAATACAGCGCAAAGCGGAAATATTCGGGAAAACCCGACGGATTCGCGGCTGCGGACCATTAGTAAATGTGCCCCAATGTGTTCTAACATCTACTAATAGTAGTTATATTTAAAACGACCCCTTTACCTTGAAGAGATACGGTAACCCACAACCATAGATGTCTGTCAGAAACTCTCTTCTCGACTGAGCCAAGTGCGCATATTTATGGTTTGGGAGAGGTTGACCATAAAAGTGTTTGGCTGATCATAATCATCTCTTACTGTACTAATTCTTACTGTGAAGATCACCAGTTACAATCGTCTAAATCTGCATTTACACCAAGTATGTCCGCCGGGCTGTAGCTGGCCATACTCGTCCATGGAGGAAGGAGGATGACCTCCTCTCTCCTGTAGAGATACATGCGCACATGTCCTTTCTTTTCCCCGTGTACGAGCAGTACATGCCCATTCCGGCCTATGGGGGACGTAAATAAGGCCGCAAGCTTACGGCCCTATATAACGCCCCCAATGGTCGTGTGAGTGCAGCCCAAGAGCGTATCAATGGGACACAAATTTCCTACAACATTCATGAATACACAATGACAATATTATTAGGCAAAACTTTCAAGCGCACCACACTGTTGTAGTTGAGTTTTGATTAGAGCTCTCTGGTTCACACAACACTAAGACCTCCAATGCGGACATCTAGTCAATATCAACCCATCTACCCCCTAGTTTATGCCCATTTATTACTGCCCCTGGACACAATTCTGGTGTACGCTAGAATGAAGTGCACCAAGAAACAAAAGGTCTTCTCACTTTTCCATAGCCGATAATTGAACACCCTGCCACTATTGAATTATCTGCGCAACCTATGTAAGGCAAACTGCACAAAGGCAAGTTGCACCACTTTTCATATATTGGGGCCATCCTTGCCTTCCGTATGCAGTCAGTTCTAGGTAACACAATCATGTGACATTCCGAGGGATTGGGACAAGCTACGGACATCTCTTACCATCCTCCCATTTATTTTTGCTGATCTGCAAAACGACATAGAATGCGACATTTGGACCATTTTTTGGTGGCCGTACGGCTCACAATCAAGTAAATACTGTTGATACCCGGCCCCTCAGAAACCAAGTGGCCAAATGACCCATATTTTGATGACATAGGAAAAATATGCTCGTGTACATGAGAAGAATGAAAATGTTCTCTATTTTAGAATACACAATAAGCGTGGGTAATAATACACCATTTGACAAGTAAAATAGCTTGGTCAGCTCCTTAGGAAATCAGCAACCATTGAATGCGGATGGGAATATCTCAACCTACCCCTAACGCCAGATTGGCCAGAAGGACGAGGGCTATTTAATGCCTTCATTAGATCAATGGAGAATGTACCAATATAGGAACTTTCGAAGATTCGGAACTTCTCTGTTAGAGTTGACTTACGCTGGCTACTAAGGGCCCGCGGACCACACTTCTTCGGGTCCATCCCACGATTTCCGTTTGTGCCGTTGGGACAGGGATTCGAAAGGAGTTTTGGGCCCACGATCGGATATTGTCGCGCACAAATCTGGGGGACGGGCGATCGACAGATTCGGACAAACCACGGGATTTAATTAAAATTGTGTCATTTTGTTATGACTTGGCAGGAGACTAAATGAGACAATTACTGTGGGTTGTGAGGTTACTATCTGGGGGCATAATCAGCCCAGCAATCTTATTTTTAGGGCACTAACAAAGGGCTCATAGATAGATGGGGGTTTTTTGCTATTAGTTTTTTTTTGCGGATATCATACTGACCCATTGACTTCTATGGGTCTGTTCACATGTACTTTTTTTCACGGATGTGCAGACTGTGAGAAAAAAAATGATGCATTCTTTCTCACATAATGACCACGGACTTCTAGAAGTCAATAGATCCGACAAAAAAAAAAAAATGGACGTCATGGATGGCCACATGGATGACACCAGCTGGGCAGAAAATACATTGGAAAACCATTCCCTTTTTTGCCAATGTGAAAAAAATGATGTACATACGGATGAGAAAAAAGGATGCGGATACAATATGGACTGACACGGATACCACACTTCAACTTTTTTTTTGCGGACAGCAATGGACATGTCCGTTTTTGGGGTTCTGTCTGTGTGGCAGATCTGTGGCTGTTATTTAAGGTAATTAAAATATGACAACATAATATAGGGCGTTTTTGATGACAAGTTACAGAGCATATATCAGTGGGACAAGTGGGCATTTAAAGACACAGAATAGGGGTAGCATTTGCACGGGTGTTGCGTAAGATCGGAAAGAAGTGGCGCATTTATTATGGGTCCGCACACCGCATTTCCTTCGGGTTTCACGACTTTTCCGATTAGCGCTGTATTTAACAGGGGTTTTTGGCGCACGCATCGGATTTTGGCGCAATCGTGCCGACTTTCTTGCGACACAATTGGGGGTTGTCGGACAACCCGACTGATTCAGACTGAACGTGCGATTTAAAACTTAATTGTGTTGCAAACATGCACTTACATGCACCAGGAAGAAGAAGGTGAACTCCGGCGGACCTCAGCGGGGAAGCAACACATGCAGGATATCGGGTGCAGGGCGGGTAAGTAAATGTGCCCCATTGGTTGTCTGCTGGAAAAGTTAGAAGCTAAAGATGTCTGTTTTGGCAAATTGGAAATGTATTGAGGCCAGAAGGAAAATATAAGAAATATAAACAACTAAAGTCATAGACGACTTACCTGTAAGTACTTCTACTCTACAACTCTATGTACTTTTACTTTTTACTCTAATAAATCCTATAACAAGAAGAACACTAAAGGCTGCTATATAGTCGTAGCATTGGAATAACTTGATGTGTTTGCTTCACCATTACTTAAGGGCAGTGGTGGCGAACCTATGGCATGGGTGCCAGTGGTGGCACTCTGAGCCCTTTCTGTGGGCACCCAGGCCTTCACTCCAACAGTTTGCCAGACGGGACTCAAACTTCCTCCTGTGGTCCAAGTCCATATGCCATGCTCAGCGCCATTTTAAAGCAAACATCCTTAGCTGACAGGACTACAGGAGGAGCGAGAAAATGTGGATAGAGATGGATTATTGTTTGGAGCACCTTCTTTGGGTCCCTGATTCTTTCTCTTCAGGGGACCCTGGAGGGAAGTTACAATCCAAATTTCTCCATCATCTTTCTATTGTATTGGTGAAACTCAGGCCACCAATACGATTGAACTTGAGATAGATCAGGGATCAATAAGTTACTACTTAAATTGTCATGTTGGCACTTTGTGACATGTAAATGGATATTGGCTGTAGTTTGGGCACTCTGTCTCCAAAGGTTCACCATCACTGACTTAGGGTGTTCATGTACAAAGAGCAATACAATAACACAATAAGGGTAAGTTGCCAAAGTCATAAATATTAGACCATAAGTAAAAAAAAAAAAGGTCCAGTTGACTTGAACACTAACATATAATAGGGTTCACTCAGTACCTAGAAAACTGGGAGATTTCCAGGGAAAATTGTTCCAATATGTGAGAGTCCGAAGATTAGGTCAACTGACGACTATGTAACAGCAATGACTCATCTTTATTTTTTGCTTCTTTGGACGAGGCATTGTGCCGAAATTGCAGTTATGAGCCGTCAGCCCCCAGGTTGTGATACCAAGTGACAAGATGCTGAGAGCCTGCTGCCACACAGCCAACACTAGGCAGCAATACAGTCAGTGCGCGGCCCCCACATGACATCCCACTTCCTATTGGCTAATGCCCATCAATCGATTCGAGCGTTGTGCCCCCTGCCAGCGGCGTTGTAGCCGGCTTTAATTTCATGCCTGACTGATTAGCACTTAGGTGACCTCAGCAATGTGCGGACCATGACTGCGCAGGGCAAAATGCCTTATCAGCAAATATAAGTCCTTCTACTAGAAAGCAATGAGGATCGTTACATCAACGGATTTAATGACTCTCCTCTGCTACAGAATAGACTTAATCCACGAGGAATGGCACCGATGTTGTATACTGTTGTGTTGTTGCGTGCTACCATGTGTACCCAATTAGTCTAAGCCAATAATTCAAGATATGATTTCGTGGAGGCTTCAAAAGATTGGCTCAGTAAAAACGTGTTGGGTGGTACGCATTTTACAATATCAGTGCCACCCCTTTGATATGCTCATGATGCTCCAATTAAATAACCCCCTTAAGACCTCTAAACATGGATCTGTTAATAATAATAATAAGATAAATGTCCTATGTTTTTTTGTTAATTTTTCCGTTAGGTTAGGCTAAATCCACATTTGCTTTTATAGGGCCCCCTCCCATCTCCATAGGAAGATGAGCGGATGTGCTACAATACGGGCAGTGTTTGGACCACTAGAACCCTAGCGGTGTGCTCGCTACACCCACTGTAACTCAAATCAATTGCCACTATCTATCTACTATCTATCTATCTATCTATATCTATCTATCTATCTACTATCTACCTATCTATCTATATCTATCTATCTATCATCATATCTTTCTATCTATCTATCTATCTATCTATCTATCTATCTATCTATATCTATCTATCTATCTATCTATCTCATACTCTATCTATATCTATCATCTATCTATCTCATATCTATCTATCTATCTATCTATCTATCTATCTATCTATCTATCTGATATGTATCTTTTATCTCATATCTATCTACTACTATCTACTATCTATCTATCTATCTATCTATCTATCTATCTATCTATCATCTATCTATCTTTCTACTTCAGGAAAGTAAAAACGGCACACCAATGGAAGTAAACGGTGGTGGTGCAGGCCCACAAGGACCGGCCAGGATCCCTCGATGATATGTGCAAGAGAGTAGGCAAGCACTCCAATTGTAACATAAAAAAAAGTGTTTTCTTTATCCATGCTTTTTAAGGTACAGCAAAGTACAGACAACGTTTCGACTCACTGGGAGGGCTTGAAAAACTACTATCTATCCCATATCTATCTATCTCATATTATCTATCTCATATCTATCTATCTCCATTTCATATCCTTATCTATATCTCTATCTACTGTATATCTATTTTTATCTTCTTATTATTATATCTATTTTTCTATCTATGCCCCATCTTTCTGTCTATCTTTAGCTTCTTCTTTCTATTTTTCACCTCTATTAGCACTAGTAAACATGCCCTTCCTTCGTCGACGAAGGAAGGGCATGTTACTAGTGCTCAATAGAGGTGAAAAATAGAAAGAAGAAGCTAAAGATAGACAGAAAGATGGGGCATAGATAGAAAAATAGATATAATAATAAGAAGATAAAAATAGATATACAGTAGATAGAGATATAGATAAGGATATGAAATGGAGATAGATAGATATGAGATAGATAATATGAGATAGATAGATATGGGATAGATAGTAGTTTTTCAAGCCCTCCCAGTGAGTCGAAACGTTGTCTGTACTTTGCTGTACCTTAAAAAGCATGGATAAAGAAAACACTTTTTTTTATGTTACAATTGGAGTGCTTGCCTACTCTCTTGCACATATCATCGAGGGATCCTGGCCGGTCCTTGTGGGCCTGCACCACCACCGTTTACTTCCATTGGTGTGCCGTTTTTACTTTCCTGAAGTAGAAAGATAGATAGATGATAGATAGATAGATAGATAGATAGATAGATAGATAGATAGTAGACTAGATAGATAGATTGGAGATAAAAGATACATATCAGATAGATAGATAGATAGATAGATAGATAATAGATAGATAGATATGAGATAGATAGATGATAGATATAGATAGAGTAGAGATAGATAGATAGATAGATAGATATAGATAGATAGATAGATAGAATAGATAGATAGATAGATAGAAAGATAATGATGATAGATAGATAGATATAGATAGATAGGTAGATAGTAGATAGATAGATAGATATGAGATAGATAGATAGATAGTAGATAGATAGTGGGCAATTGATTTGATATACAGTTGGGTGTAGCGAGCACACCGCTAGTGGTTCTAGTGGTCCAAACACTGCCCGTATTGTAGCACATCCGCTCATCTTCCTATGGAGATGGGAGGGGGCCCTTATAAAGCAAATGTGGATTTAGCCTAACCTAACGGAAAAATTAACAAAAAAACATAGGACATTTATCTTATTATTATTATTAACAGATCCATGTTTAGAGGTCTTAAGGGGGTTATTTAATTGGAGCATCATGAGCATATCAAAGGGGTGGCAATGATATTGTAAAATGCGTACCACCCAACACGTTTTACTGAGCCAATCTTTTGAAGCCTCCACGAAATCATATCTTGAATTATTGGCTTATGACTAATTGGGTACACATGGTAGCACGCAACAACACAACAGTATACAACATCGGTGCCATTCCTCGTGGATTAAGTCTATTCTGTAGCAGAGGAGAGTCATTAAATCCGTTGATGTAACGATCCTCATTGCTTTCTAGTAGAAGGACTTATATTTGCTGATAAGGCATTTTGCCCTGCGCAGTCATGGTCCGCACATTGCTGAGGTCACCATAAGTGCTAATCAGTCAGGCATGAAATTAAAGCCGGCTACAACGCGCTGGCAGGGGGCACAACGCTCGAATCGATTGATGGCATTGCCAATAGGAAGTGGGATGTCATGTGGGGGCCGCGCACTGACTTATTGCTGCCTAGTGTTGGCTGTGCTGGCAGCAGGCTCTCAGCATCTTGTCACTTGGTATCACAACCTGGGGGTGACGGCTCATAACTGCAATTTCGGCACAATGCCTCGTCCAAAGAAGCAAAAAATAAGATGAGTCATTGCTGTTACATAGTCGTCAGTTGACCTAATCTTCGGACTCTCACATATTGGAACAATTTTCCCTGGAAATCTCCCAGTTTTCTAGGTACTGAGTGAACCCTATTATATGTTAGTGTTCAAGTCAACTGGACCTTTTTTTTTTTTACTTATGGTCTAATATTATGCACTTTGGCAACTTTACCCTTATTGTGTTATTGTATTGTCTCTTTGTACATGAACACCCTAAGTCAGTGATGGTGAACCTTTGGAGACAGAGTGCCCAAACTACAGCCAATATCCATTTACATGTCACAAAGTGCCAACATGACAATTTAAGTAGTAACTTATTGATCCCTGATCTATCTCAAGTTCAATCGTATTGGTGGCCTGAGTTTCACCAATACAATAGAAAGATGATGGAGAAATTTGGATTGTAACTTCCCTCCAGGGTCCCCTGAAGAGAAAGAATCAGGGACCCAAAGAAGGTGCTCCAACAATAATCCATCTCTATCCACATTTTCTCGCCCTCCTGTAGCCTGTCAGCTAAGGATGTTTGCTTTAAAATGGCGCTGAGCATGGCATATGGACTTGGACCACAGGAGGAAGTTTGAGTCCCGTCTGGCAAACTGTTGGAGTGAAGGCCTGGGTGCCCACAGAAAGGGCTCAGAGTGCCACCACTGGCACCCATGCCATAGGTTCGCCACCACTGCCCTTAAGTAATGGTGAAGCAAACACATCAAGTTATTCCAATGCTACGACTATATAGCAGCCTTTTATGCTTCTTCTTGTTATAGGATTTATTAGAGTAAAAAGTAAAGTACATAGAGTTGTAGAGTAGAAGTACTTACAGGTAAGTCGTCTATGACTTTAGTTGTTTATATTTCTTATATTTTCCTTCTGGCCCTCAATACATTTCCAATTTGCAAAACAGACATCTTTAGCTTCTAACTTTTCCAGCAGACAACCAATGGGGCACATTTACTTACCCGCCCTGCACCCGATATCCTGCATGTGTTGCTTCCCCGCTGAGGTCCGCCGGAGTTCACCTTCTTCTTCCTGGTGCATGTAAGTGCATGTTTGCAACACAATTAAGTTTTAAATCGCACGTTCAGTCTGAATCAGTCGGGTTGTCCGACAACCCCCAATTGTGTCGCAAGAAAGTCGGCACGATTGCGCCAAAATCCGATGCGTGCGCCAAAAACCCCTGTTAAATACAGCGCTAATCGGAAAAGTCGTGAAACCCGAAGGAAATGCGGTGTGCGGACCCATAATAAATGCGCCACTTCTTTCCGATCTTACGCAACACCCGTGCAAATGCTACCCCTATTCTGTGTCTTTAAATGCCCACTTGTCCCACTGATATATGCTCTGTAACTTGTCATCAAAAACGCCCTATATTATGTTGTCATATTTTAATTACCTTAAATAACAGCCACAGATCTGCCACACAGACAGAACCCCAAAAACGGACATGTCCATTGCTGTCCGCAAAAAAAAAGTTGAAGTGTGGTATCCGTGTCAGTCCATATTGTATCCGCATCCTTTTTTCTCATCCGTATGTAATCATTTTTTTCACATTGGCAAAAAAGGGAATGGTTTTCCAATGTATTTTCTGCCCAGCTGGTGTCATCCATGTGGCCATCCATGACGTCCATTTTTTTTTTTTTGTCGGATCTATTGACTTCTAGAAGTCCGTGGTCATTATGTGAGAAAGAATGCATCATTTTTTTTCTCACAGTCTGCACATCCGTGAAAAAAAGTACATGTGAACAGACCCATAGAAGTCAATGGGTCAGTATGATATCCGCAAAAAAAAACTAATAGCAAAAAACCCCCATCTATCTATGAGCCCTTTGTTAGTGCCCTAAAAATAAGATTGCTGGGCTGATTATGCCCCCAGATAGTAACCTCACAACCCACAGTAATTGTCTCATTTAGTCTCCTGCCAAGTCATAACAAAATGACACAATTTTAATTAAATCCCGTGGTTTGTCCGAATCTGTCGATCGCCCGTCCCCCAGATTTGTGCGCGACAATATCCGATCGTGGGCCCAAAACTCCTTTCGAATCCCTGTCCCAACGGCACAAACGGAAATCGTGGGATGGCCCGAAGAAGTGTGGTCCGCGGGCCCTTAGTAGCCAGCGTAAGTCAACTCTAACAGAGAAGTTCCGAATCTTCGAAAGTTCCTATATTGGTACATTCTCCATTGATCTAATGAAGGCATTAAATAGCCCTCGTCCTTCTGGCCAATCTGGCGTTAGGGGTAGGTTGAGATATTCCCATCCGCATTCAATGGTTGCTGATTTCCTAAGGAGCTGACCAAGCTATTTTACTTGTCAAATGGTGTATTATTACCCACGCTTATTGTGTATTCTAAAATAGAGAACATTTTCATTCTTCTCATGTACACGAGCATATTTTTCCTATGTCATCAAAATATGGGTCATTTGGCCACTTGGTTTCTGAGGGGCCGGGTATCAACAGTATTTACTTGATTGTGAGCCGTACGGCCACCAAAAAATGGTCCAAATGTCGCATTCTATGTCGTTTTGCAGATCAGCAAAAATAAATGGGAGGATGGTAAGAGATGTCCGTAGCTTGTCCCAATCCCTCGGAATGTCACATGATTGTGTTACCTAGAACTGACTGCATACGGAAGGCAAGGATGGCCCCAATATATGAAAAGTGGTGCAACTTGCCTTTGTGCAGTTTGCCTTACATAGGTTGCGCAGATAATTCAATAGTGGCAGGGTGTTCAATTATCGGCTATGGAAAAGTGAGAAGACCTTTTGTTTCTTGGTGCACTTCATTCTAGCGTACACCAGAATTGTGTCCAGGGGCAGTAATAAATGGGCATAAACTAGGGGGTAGATGGGTTGATATTGACTAGATGTCCGCATTGGAGGTCTTAGTGTTGTGTGAACCAGAGAGCTCTAATCAAAACTCAACTACAACAGTGTGGTGCGCTTGAAAGTTTTGCCTAATAATATTGTCATTGTGTATTCATGAATGTTGTAGGAAATTTGTGTCCCATTGATACGCTCTTGGGCTGCACTCACACGACCATTGGGGGCGTTATATAGGGCCGTAAGCTTGCGGCCTTATTTACGTCCCCCATAGGCCGGAATGGGCATGTACTGCTCGTACACGGGGAAAAGAAAGGACATGTGCGCAGTATCTCTACAGGAGAGAGGAGGTCATCCTCCTTCCTCCATGGACGGAGTATGGCAGCTACAGCCCGGCGGACATACTTGGTGTAAATGCAGATTTAGACGATTGTAACTGGTGATCTTCACAGTAAGAATTAGTACAGTAAGAGATGATTATGATCAGCCAAACACTTTTATGGTCAACCTCTCCCAAACCATAAATATGCGCACTTGGCTCAGTCGAGAAGAGAGTTTCTGACAGACATCTATGGTTGTGGGTTACCGTATCTCCTTCAAGAGTAAAGGGGTCGTTTTAAATATAACTAACTATATAGTAGATGTTAGAACACATTGGGGCACATTTACTAAGGGTCCGCAGCCGCGAATCCGTCGGGTTTTTCCCGAATATTTCCGCTTTGCGCTGTATTTCACGGGACTTGTGCGCACGCGATCGATTTTTGTCGCAATCGCGCCGACGTTCGCGCGAACAGAAATCGGGGGGCGTGGCCCACCAGACACCACCGAAGGATCAGAAAAACCGGCAGAATTTAAAAACCATTTGTGTCGCAAGATTCAAGCACTCCATACACCAGAAAAGCAGGTGAACTTCGGCGGACCTCGGCGCAGCAGCGACACCTGGTGAATATCGGCGCACGGAACGTAGTGAATCCCGGCAGAACCCGATCAGCGTCGGAGAACCCGCCGCTGAGATCGCGACTGGAACCGGCAGTAAGTAATATGCCCCATGGATGGTCATGTGATGTGTATGGCTCCCTTACGTTCCTGTAGTGGAGCGGAGTAGAATAAAGGCCTAGAACATGACAAGGGTCCGCGTATATCCTTTGCCACTGATGAATCAGAAAAACTAGCGGAGGATTGGGTTGGGGTGATGGTGCAAACCGAACTCCGGGTCCTCCGGTTTCCTCCCACACTCCAAAACTACTGGTAGGTTGTTTAGATTGTGGCCCATGGGGCAGGGACCAATTTGGTAAGCTCTGGGCAGCGCTGCGTTAGTCTGTGTGCGCTATATAAAAAAGAATTTTTCTAAAGAATTATTATTATTACTATTAAGGATAAGATTAAATTTGTATTTGTATGGGTGGTATTGGCACCTTTTGTGGGGCACAGCTTGTTGAGATATTCAAATGTGTGGTTTTAGTGTGGATAAGGGTTTACATTACCATTACATTCAGAGAATGCACAAGTGGAGAGAATCACTTACCCGAGCGAAACTTACCCGAGCCCTAGGGTCCTGGAGTCTTTAGATACCAGGGATTTTAAAAAAGTTTAAAGTTTATGTTTTAAGAAGGGTATTGAAAGCGTTAGGGGCGCATTAACATTTACCTAACTTACATGTTAATACTAGTGTTATACATTTGTGACAATTGTATTGTACATTGGCATACAAGGGAAATTGTATATTGGGCTGATTGATGGTAACAATCCGACATAAATCTGGGATTATATTTGATGCCTATCAATAAAGTGAACATTCTTACAATACTCACACACAAGTTCCTCATAGTGGAGTTAAATGTTGCTAAAACTCCTCCTAATCCACAGTTATCTGAATGTTATCTGCCACTATGGCCAAAGAATCCCATCTAGGCAGTTGAGGAAAACTTATGACAAGTCCTTGAAAAGGTTACATAGGGGTTAAAAAAACATGCTGCTTTGTTCAAAAACACACGCGATGAACGCCAGTGTTACTGCACCCTACAGCCTGAAAACATGACTCCTGCCAGATGTCTTACAGCCTAAAACATGACACAAGCCGTTGTCTTACACCCTAAACATGACACATGCCAGTTGTCTTACAGCCTAAACTCATGAAACCAGCCATTATCTTCAGCCTGAGAAAGATCACCGGCCCAGTGTGTTACAGCTGAACATGAAACCAGCCAGTTGTGCTTACAGACGAAACATGAACCCGCCAGTTGTCTTACAGCCTGAAACATGAAACCAGGAGTTGTCTTACAGTGAAACATGACCAAGATAGTTGTCTTACACTAAAACACGACACCAGCCAGTTGTCTTACAGCCTAAAACATGACACCTGCCAGTTGTCTTACAGCCTCAAAACATGACACCAGCCAGTTATCTTACAGCCTAAAACATGACACCAGCCAGTTGTCTTACAGCCTGAAACATGAAACAGCAGTTGTCTTACAGCCTCAAAACATGACACCAGCCAGTTATCTTACAGCCTAAAACATGACACCAGCCAGTTGTCTTACAGCCTGAAACATGAAACCAGCCAGTTGTCTTACAGCCTGAAACATGACACCAGCCAGTTGTCTTACAGCCTAAAACATGACACCAGCCAGTTGTCTTACAGCCTGAAACATGAAACCAGCCAGTTGTCTTACAGCCTGAAACATGAAACCAGGCAGTTGTCTTACAGCCTGAAACATGACACCAGATAGTTGTCTTACACCTAAAACACGACACCGGCCAGTTGTTTACAGCCTAAAATGACACCAGCCGTTGTCTTACAGCCTCCAAAACATGACACCAGCCAGTATCTACTAGCCTAAAATACACCAGCCAGTTTTTACGCCTGAAAACATGAACCAGCCAGTTGTCTTACGTCCTGAAACATGACACCAGCGCCAGTTGTCTTACGCCTAAAACATGACACAGCCAGTGTCTTACAGCTCGAAACATGAAACCAGCCAGTTGTCTTACAGCCTGAAACCTGACACCAGCCAGTTGTCTTACAGCCTAAAACATGACACCAGTTCAGTTGTCTACAGCCTGAAACATGAACCAGCCAGTGTCTTACAGCCTGAAAACATGAAACCAGGCAGTTGTCTTACAGCCTGAAACATGACACCAATAGTTTCTTACACATGAAAAACACGACACCAGCCAGTTGTCTTACAGCCTAAAACATGACACCTGCCAGTTGTTCTACAGGCCTCAAAACATGACACCAGCCAGGTCTTACAGCCTAAACATGACACCAGCAGTTGTCTTACAGCCTGAAACATTGAAACCAGCCAGTTGTCTTACAGCCCTGAAACATGACACCAGCCAGTTGTCTTAACCGCCTACAGGCTGTAAGACAACTGGCTGGTTTCATGTTTCAGGCTGTAAGACACCTGGCTGGTGTCGTGTTTTAGGTGTAAGACAACTGGCTGGTGTCATGTTTCAGGCTGTAAGACAACTGG
>CM033644.1:18367244-18498687 GCA_019512145.1 Engystomops pustulosus
AAACATGAAACCAGCCAGTTGTCTTACAGCCTGAAACATGAAACCAGGCAGTTGTCTTACAGCCTGAAACATGACACCAGATAGTTGTCTTACACCTAAAACACGACACCAGCCAGTTGTCTTACAGCCTAAAACATGACACCAGCCAGTTGTCTTACAGCCTGAAACATGACACCAACCAGGGTAGACAAACGCAATGTAACATTCTAAAAACGCATGTGTTCTGACACAATGCACATGTTTTGACGCATCCAAAATGCCATGTGTGAATGCAGCCTAAAGGGGACATGCCTTTTTCCCACCTGGCTACATACTGCCTGCAGTCCCTAGACCTACGGCTATATGCCTACAGGCTGTCAAAACCTGAACATGACAGTAAGGAGGATTTGGGTGGACATGGCTGAGCTCCTGAATTTTAATATGGATTAATTTTGCAGAAGTAATTTGTGGTTTCGCCATGACATCAAGTTCAGGTAGCATTAGATGGAGCCTATGATCCAATGCCCTTACCTACCTATGAAGTGTTAATGCTTAACACTGGGGGCTATTATGTGCCTCATGTGAAACCTGAAGGAGTTTCCAAAGTAACTCTGCTGTCTTTGTGGTAGTTTGATGGGGCCGACATCTTTAAAGGGAACCTGTCACCAGGAGACCCATTTTTAGCATTCCGCCAGTCCCCACAGAACAAAGTACATACACTGCCAAAGTGTTTTTGTATTAAAAATTGGTTTTACAGAAAAAAAGATATGTTATATTGTACCTTTCATTAGCATCTCCTGTGTGACTAGGCACTCGTCCCCTGGGAGTGGCTGGAAAGGAGCAGTCCCCCCCCCACCCTTGGGAAACCACTCCTCCATGTGACCTTTTCAAATATATGAAAAGACCCATCACTGGGCTTAGCGACGCCCCCTGCTCCTCTACAGCCAATCCCGAGTTTAGTGAGTTATTCATATATTTGAAAAGGTCACATGTTTCCCAAGGGTGGGGGGGACTGCTCCTTTCCAGCCACTCCCAATTGGCAACTGCCTAGTCACACAGCAGATGCTAATGAAAGGTACAATATAACATATCTTTTTTTCTGTAAAACCAATTTTTGGCAGGGCATGTACTATGCTCTGTGGGGACTGGGGGAGTGCTAAAAATGGGTCTCCTGGTGACAGGTTCCCTTTAATGGCGAGTCCATGGGTCATGCATAGAAATATTCGTAAAATTAGTAAAAAAAAAAAGCCTGATACCTCCTATCTTCACAACATCCCCTTCAATTATTTCAGATCTTCTGCCTCCACTATCTATTCTGCTCAGTAGAAATTCTTCTGGTACAAAGCGTCCGCCCTATTCTGGAATGAACAAGAATACGTTCTGTTGTCTTGTGTATTTATAACTGTTCTTTAAAGTTTGAACAATGCAGATCTTGGTGCACAGTAATCTGCTTAGAGCCCCCCGTGCTAACCTGAGCTGTCTCTTCTCACCCTACAGATCACCAGAAACTAGAGAGAGAAGCCCGGATATGCCGCCTGTTAAAGCACCCAAATATTGGTAAGACCCTTATAACCTATTTATGGATTGCTAAATCTACAACATAAGGTGGAGAATTCAAGTGGACTGATTTCGAAGTTTTGGTGGCATAATGTAGAGATGCCAAGTCTGGATCATGACATCTTCATTGCCTCCTTAGATGCACATCTGTCATCAAATACACCACCGGAATAGACAAATATCCCCACCTACACAGGAGATGAATTTCCTAAATGTCAAGGTCATTATGTAGTTCTATGTGAATATATCCTAAAATAGCTGTATTTCAAGCTCATCTCATAAATTGTATATATGCTTAGATGGGTATTCCCATCTGGGCAATCACATTTAATTTACTTCATTTGCCATGTATAAATATTTCTTCAATTAGATGTTATTAAAAAATGTTATAAAAAAAAAATTTCTGAGAAGATAATTTCTCATAAATGTAGCCATGTTGTCTCTTAGAAACAAGATAGCTTTCTTGGATACGACCACCCCGCACTCTGGCAGCGGTTGCCAGACATGCACTATTGAGCCCTGCCTGACCATCTGGACTAAGCATTCATTACCACAGGACGGTTGTGGGACATACAGGAACTCTCGGACATTTCATATACAAAAGCCTTTTGTTTCTTTGTGCAATCCCTCCAGCAGAGGTGGACGTATCCAAGGACATAGTCTTGTTTCTAAGGGACAACATGATTACATTTATGAGAAATTATCTTCACACAGGGACATTTTTTTAACAACATATAATTGAAGAAATGTATATATATGGAAGATTAATGAAATTGAATGTGAATGCATAGACGAGAATACCCCTTTAAGCACAAAATTAACAATTGAAATGGAATAATTGAAAAAGAAAACTGATCAAAATTAGAGACCAAAAACCAGCTAGTTATTGATGTTAATCTGATTTCCTTCATTATTTAACAAGCCATATTTTACTAATGCCCAGCATTACAGTTTTCAAAAATGGCGTGCCGTTCCAAAGCGACTGAAACCATCCGGCAGCAGATTGGCCAAAGGGTTGTCCCTATCAGCAAGAGAAGTTAGTCATTTCAAGTCTGTGGTTTCTAGAGTATTTACATCTTTACAACATCACAAACCCATTCAAGTCCCCCATGAAGGCTGGTCACCCTTGAAAGACAAATGCAAGAGAGGACAGGATAACGCAGAGAATCTGCATGGGTAATTGTTTCAACACTGTAGCTGGAATTGCTCACCAGTTCAACACTGAACACGGACTTTTTGAAAAGTGCACTGAAGTCAGTGGGACATTTGTTTATTGTCAGTAAGACACTTTTATCTTCTATTACAGATGTCCTAAATGTCTCAAATGACATTTATCTTTCCAAATTGTCTAAAACTCCAGCCCAAACCATACTTAAGCAAAGCTTAGAAAATGGAAAGACTTGAGACATTTGTGTGACATTTTTGAGACATTTGTAACAAAAGAAAATGAAAAAATGAAAAAAAAAACACAAAAAAGTGATATTGATTTCCAAAGTAGCAGACGGAAAAAAGACAGACAAAAACAAGCCAAAACAAACTATTTGCATCTGAATTTGAAACGATTTGAATCTGTGCAGTGCTGCATAATCTGTGTGTGCTATATAAATAAAGGAATTATAAAAAAAACCAAACAGACATAAGATAAATAACCCCCATTATGTTTGTCAAAAAGACTGAACCCAAAGTGTGTAAAGAAGTCAGTGAAGGAGGTGGTGGAGGAAGTGTCATGGTTTGGCAAATGTTTTCTGCAGCAGTAGTTTGACCTCTCAGCTACATGGGAATGAGAGAATGAGAGAATTTAATTTTCCTGCAGGACAATTCCCCCTGTCCCACAGCAATATGGTTATAGTATGTCCTTGAAACAGAAAACATTGAACAAATTATATGGCCAAAAACCCCACAACAGTCACAGAACTGTGGAAGAGACTGGAAGAAGAACCGACCCAAATCCCAGCAGAGCAATGAGACTAGTGATGTCCTGTGGCTGGTGCTGAAGTCATTCATAGCAAAGTCCTGAGCACTTCCTACTGAACCTTCCGAAAACTTAGTTAGAATCTTTCTCTCTGCTACAGTCATTGCTGTTCTCTAATTATGATCAGCACGTTTTTTGCAAAATAAAGGTTTTATGTTAAATACTTTGGTAATTTTGTAAAACGCTCTTCTGCTAGCATTGTGACCCATTCCAAAAAATCTTTCAAAAGGTTGATCAACAGAGATTTTATCATTTCTGAAAAAAATCAAGTGATTATATTTTGATCTCCAGTGTATGTATGGGGCTTGTTGCTTTACACAAGCAATGGTTTTTTCTTTCTAGTGCAGTGAAATATCCGCCATCATAGCTCTTAAGAAAAATATGGCATCTTTCTTCCAAAAACAGTGTTACCTCTGTCTGCACATTGGGGGTCATTTACAGCGTTTTTACGGCGGTTTACCCGAACGAAAAACCTGACGGATTCGGAGAAACCACCGCATTTAAAAAAAAAAAATGTCGCTGGAAACGCGCTTACCTGCACCCAGCAATGGATTGTGAACTCCGGCGGACCTTGGCGGACTTCAGCGCAGCAGCGACACCTGGTGTACGTCGGAGGAACTGCCTTAGTGAATCGCCGGAATACCCGAATCCACCACAGAGAACGCACCGCTGGATCGCGACTGGACCGGGTAAGTAAATCTGCCCCATTATGTATGACATTGCAGCTAGGTCTCATTCACTTTAATGGAGCTGACCTGCAATACCAGGTACAAACCATGGACAGGTGTGGAGCTGTTTCTGGAATAAAGCAGCCTTGCTTTTTTTTAACCAATTTAAAGGGGTACAAAACAAAGACTCTCCATTTGAAGGGGTGTCCCGGAGGTTAAAAAACACAGTTACTTTCTTCTAAAAACCTGACCTGACCATGGGTGGTGTGTGGTATTGCAACTAAGCTCTATTCATTTCTATTCGGATGAGCTGCAGTACCGGCACTGACCACATGTGGTGCTGTCTATGGAAGAAAGAAGCCATGTTTTTCAACCTCCGTTAAGGTTGGGGGCACAATGATAACAGTTGTATTTACTCGGTTTCTAAATATCTCTTCTCTTCCCTCTTTTAGTACGCCTCCATGACAGTATATCAGAAGAAGGCTTCCACTATCTCATTTTTGATCTGTAAGTCAACAGTTCATTTCTTCGTTATCACTTCCATTTAATAAAACAAAAGTGTGAGTTATTCTTAGAAATGGACCATTCTCCCCAATGTACATGAATGGGATCTTTGCGTCGGCCGTTGTTTCTACATTTAGCGCACTTCTCCATTCACCGCGTGCATCAGCCGACTGCCCGAGCCACAAGAGACAGAGCAGGTCCTACTCCTGCCCCAGTTTGTGGCCTGGGCAGTCCTTTATTATTGTCATAGGTGTGTGGGCAGTGCTCGCTCACATATCAGTAGGGATGACAGGTGCACTATAATTATTCTGTATATCAGTAGGGATCATAGGTGCCCTATAATAATACACCAGTAGGGATGAAATGTGCACTATAATCATAAATCAGTACGGATGACAGGTGCAATATAATCATATATCAGTAGGGATGACAGGTGCACTGTAATCATATACCAGTAGGGATGACAGGTGCATTATTATCATATATCAGTGGGGATGACAGGTGCACTATATTCATATATCAGTAGGGATGACAGGTGCACCTATAGTAATTATATACCAGTAGGATGACAGGTGCACTATATCATATCCAGTAGGGATGACAGGTGCACTATATTCATATAATCAGTAGGGATGACAGGTGCATATATTATATACTAGTAGGGATGACAGGTGACTAATTTCATATATCAGTAGGGATTGACAGGTTGCATTATAATCATATACCAGTAGGGATGACAGGTGCACTATAATCATATACCAGTAGGGATGACAGGTGCATTATTATCATATACCAGTAGGGATGACAGGTGCACTATAATCATATATCAGTAGGGATGACAGGTGCACTATATTCATATATCAGTAGGGATGACAGGTGCACTATATTCATATATCAGTAGGGATGACAGGTGCACTATAATCATATATCAGTAGGGATGACAGATGCACTATATTCATATATCAGTAGGGATGACAGGTGCACTATAATCATATATCAGTAGGGATGACAGGTGCACTATAATCATATAGCAGTAGGGATGACAGGTGCATTATTATCATATACCAGTAGGGATGACAGGTGCACTATAATCATATATCAGTAGGGATGACAGGTGCATTATTATCATATACCAGTAGGGATGACAGGTGCACTATAATCATATATCAGTAGGGATGACAGGTGCACTATAATCATATATCAGTAGGGATGACAGGTGCATTATTATCATATACCAGTAGGGATGACAGGTGCACTATAATCATATATCAGTAGGGATGACAGGTGCACTATAATAATAAATCAGTAGGGATCATAGGTGTCCTATAATCATAACCAGTAGAGATGACAGATGCATATAATCATATATCAGGAGGGGTGAGAGGTGACATTATAGAATAATATAATGTTGGAGTGATAGGTGCACTATGATAAGGGGGGTAAACGGATGCAGTATAATCATATATACCAGTAGTGGCGAACCTATGGCACGGGTGCCAGAGGTGGCACTCTGAGCCCTTTCAGTGGGCACTCAGGCTGTTGCCCCATGGCAGAGTTGCCCAGACAGGGATCTTCCTGCGGTTTCAGGACTTTCCAGCTTAGCATTATTTAAATCTGGAGCATCCTGGTCTTCCGGAGCAGAAGAGAGAGGAGGTGTGGTAACAGGGTCAGGTCTCTTGTTCAGGGGGCTGTCAAGGGAAGCTCCAGTGGCAATCAAATTTCTTCTCCTTCTGAAAAAAGAATTGGTGTCCTCAGGCCATGAAAGCGTGGTACAGCACGGAGCAAGAAGATGTAAAAGTTACTGTATGATTTGCTTTGTTGGCACTTTGCAAAAAATATGCAGGTTTTGAGTTGCAGTTTGGGCACTCGACCTCTAAAAGGTTTGCCATCACTGATATATACTGTAGGTGCACCATAAACATTAGGGGGGGCATTAATCCTAGATTTGTTAGACTGTTTCTAGCGGGGTTTATAATCTGGCGCAGTTCGTTAATTTGGCTCTTTTTTGCAACATTTTCTGGCGCACGGCAAAGTCCGGCACTAAGTGGTTTTGAGTCCCTGCGCCTTATCTGACATAGTGAGTGGCTGCTATACAGATGTTTGCACGGGATCTATCACTAATTTGCGACTAAAAAGACGCAAAAAAGGCGCAAAAATGCACCTACTCTGAGCAGGTGCACTTTAAAAAACTTTTCATTACTGAAAACATAGGTTTTCGCTGCATTCATTAAAGATTATCTCTATGCAACATAAAAAATACTTCGGAGCAGTTTTAAAATGTAAAATTTCTCCAGTAACGACTTCATCACTTTCTATGGGATCATCTCTGTGAGTGATTATTGTCTTATTGTACAGATCTGAGAATATTATCAGTCTCCATTTCATGTACATTATAATAAAAAAGGCAAATACTCATTTAAGCAAGAATTTGTAGGTTTTTTTTTTTCGACATATCTGTAACTGTAACAAACACACAACCGAGACTGAATAGAGGAAGGAGAGCAATAGGGAGGACAAGAGGGTAGAGATAACAACCAGAGAAGGACAACAAATCACTCACTATTAAATAAACACAGAGAAAGGGGAACAGACAGGAAAGTGGTGAGTGAATACAAGAGAACAGACAAACTTCACAGAATCTCTCACCACAGACAAAGAAACAAGCTACTAGAAAGTATAGATGTTCCTACAGAAGAGCCAGGGATAAGCTGCAGATACAACAATACCTAGCAAAGACTGACACAACCAGTCTTAAATGAAGCCCGGCATCTTAATGAGTCTATGACTTTAGAAACCTTGAAGCGAGTGATATCATTTTAGTGGCCTAATGCATATACCATGATCCAAATTGAGGTTCCATGCTTTACTTGAGGGTGCATAACCAGGCGCAGCAGTCATAGTGAGACATCTTTTCTCCCTATGAAAGACATGCACCATAAATGGTATAGTTAAGGTCCTGGTACCGGTTTGGCTTTATGACCCAGCAGCTTTGTCGTGTACATGAAAGAGGATACATCAGGATTTCCTAGTGTATATACCAGACATGAACCACCATATGTGATCTATTAATGACATCCAGGCTACATGTTTTAGCAAACCTCCCAATGGCCTTGGATTTTAGGACCTTCATCTGGAGAAGAGCAGTTTGCCCTGCATGTTTCCACTAAAGTACCTGCTCGGAGGCAACCGGCTGGCAGGACTAAATGTGCAATGCAGGAATAAATGGGGTTGTACCAAGTTTGCATGTTATCTTCTATCAAGAGGAAAAGGGCTAAAAAGTTGATTGGTGAGGATCTGACTGCTGGAACCCCCACAATCATGGGAACAGATCTCTGAACAGAACAGTGTTCTGCTATCTTCAGTATTTCCATTTACTGTACTGTGCTTGGCACTCCTATTCAGGAGTGAATTAAGACTGCCATTACCCTGGGTGTATGATTCCTACAAGTCTGGAATCACTCCCTACATATGGTACTAGAATCAGCTTCTTGGAGGAATGGAGGATGTGTCCCTTCTGCTGCTTTCAATCTCAGTTTCAGAACCTTTGGAAGACCTTCAAATGTCCTGAAATGGCTCTTGTTTGGATGTGTATTGAGAGCAGGAACAGATGTACAAGGATTTAATGAGTGAAGGCTTTTCTCAGTATAAAATTTGGTGCTTTGGGTGGCCATGGGCCCCCTAGAAGGCTTGGGCCCAGGGCTACCACCCAAACCGCCTATATTATTATCCAATACTGCGGCCATTCCATTAGTGAGAATGGGAACCCCATTCTTTGGATTGCTGGGAGTCCCGATCTTAAAAACGTTGGCAATCCAACCCTCACAAATTAATTTCTAATCCCCCAATCTTGTGCGTAGGCAATAGCATGCAAACTTGGCACAGTCCCTTAAAGCAGCCAGACATAGGTCCAGTTCTCAGGGGGCACAAATTCCCTGCTTTCCCACTTTTGTAAGAAACTTTGTAGACTTGGGAATGTTAGTGTTGGCCCCCCTGGTCACTTATGTGTACATCCAACTCTGTTTGTGTTCTGAAAGCAGATGAATGAGGCACATGTGAGTTCCTCTGGATAATAACTAGTCCGGGGCAGACATGTCCTATAGTTTAACTCAACCAGCGATGCCTAACCCTGAGTGGCGGTACAATCCCGCCGCTCCCCTGAAGGCTGTCTCTACATCTGTCTATGTGGCATCAGACAGGGCAGGGTTGCAGATGTGAGTTTGTCGTTTTGCGTAATATCTATAGGGCTGCAGGGGAACCTACAGAGTAATGGCACAAGGCACCTGTAATATTGCACTGCTACATCCATGCACCTGCAACGTGGCTCCTGATGGCCGATATCAGAGCAGGGTAATTTGATCGGAGAATGAAGCTGGAGCATATAGCTGTCTCCATGCTGCTCTTTCTGCAGAGGATTTTGGTGCAGGCACAGAGGAGGGGGGGACGCAGCCTATAAATACACCAGGCTGTGTTTGGTGTTACAGCTCTGTGGGCGTTAGATGAAGACAAGACATGAGTGTATCTGCTATTCACTGCATCTCAATCCTCCCCTGCAGCCACCTCTGCTATTCTTGTGCTGACCTTATCCACAGCTTTAGCACCAGGCTCCCTGGCTAGGTCTGTGCTGTGCCAGCGTACACCTGCCCATTCAGCACCCTCTACCTCTTATTACTAATCACATCCACTTCTTCACTTCTATCCTGCATCCTCCTCCTCCCACATGATTGTCAGTCTCCATCATGTAGACACGCACCTCTTGCTACGCCTCCGTCCTGCCATGTGCACCCCTTTGTTCTCTCCCTGTGCACATTCTGTGCCCCCACTCCTGCACAATTTATGCATCTCCCTCCTCTTGCTGTTCTATTGAAAGCAGGTGCTGCAGTGACACATTTTAGAACTCATCATTCTATATATAAACCAGTGTGTAGCTACTTGCTCCCCAACCATCTTTAATTAGACAGAACTTTAACAGCCCCCACCTACCTGAGAACCAGCACCTTGTGCCTCCTGTGATTCTTTACTCACAAGCAATAGCGATGCCAACCCTTAGGGTCCTGCCATTGACCTCTACTGTGTCCACAGAATAGAAAGGGCAGCTAATACTTTCCCATATATGTCAATATCCTACCCAGCATTTGAACATTCCTGGAACATCCCTCTAGGCTCCTTCTGCCTTTACCCAACATACTTGGCCAGTGTAAACAAGGATACCAGGCAAATATCTGCAAAGCCACCTATATGAGTCCCGGCCAACAACACCGAAGCTTCGGATAATCTCCACTGTCCAATGTTTGTAATGGGTGTCCCACAATGGATTGGGATCTTGAGTGGTGACCACTGCCTGATATTGCAGGGTAATGCTATTCACCCATACTATATATATGTATCTCATCACTGGGCACCAGACCTCTGGGGACCCTATTGTTTGAGAGAACTGAAGATTGAAAGGCCCCCCTTCCCCATTCATAACTATAGCACTTCCATGACAACTGTCTTGTGTCGTGTCTAAGAAGTCCCATAGAAATGCAGGTAATTAGGGACACCTCCACTCTATTTGATATTGGGGTGGGTTTTGGTCTCCCCTTTTTCCAATTGTTGGGGGACCCATCAGTTGGGCCTCTAGTAATCTCACACTAAAACATTAGCCAAAAAGCTCAAGATTAGAGGGATTTAGGAGTAGGAAAATGTACTACTACCATTTATATATTATGTCATTATGGTCATTATGATAGAATTTATGATGGTCAAAGCCCAATGTGTACATGAGGTCCAAGGGCATGGTCACACAGCGGCCACCCTACATGGCTGATGTCCCATCCCAACAGCAGTGGCCAATGCCTGGACAGTTTATCCTTGCTTCTAGGCTGACTATATATAGGACAGATCAACTGTTGAGTACCCATTGCCAAAAGGTAAAAGCAATGAGTAAAGTGACATGGTATGGGTTGAAGACCAGCATTTTAGATCAGTTGACTTAGGGGGTTCGTTGATTATGCAAATTTTAGCCATTTTACATCGCAGTGTATAAGCCACCAGTGACTCCATGGAGGCTAATCCATTGTGAGTACATCCGGAGGGAACACAACTTTCAGTTGAGTATAAGATTATACCTTCCATTAGGTGGGTTGAGCCTCTTGCCCCAGGGCTGCACCACCCACAGGAAGAAGGGGGCAGTCATCTATTTTGCACATCTGGGAGGAGTTTTCTGTATATGTGCTTTCACACAGCACTGGCCGGTCTATAGATATATATATATCCCAGGACATTGTTTACCAGATGTGAATAAATGATGTTCAATTAGTATAATGCTGTAAGCTATATGAGTATAACTGTGTGACATATAGGGTTATACTCTATTCTTACCTTGCACTGATGGATGCTAACAAGCCTAAGGCTGCGTTCACATGTTCTGGTTGACATGCATTTAGAAAGGCAAGTCAACCAGAGCGGCGGAGAGGCTTGGCCCCATCTCATATGCGTTTCAACTGAAACACATGTAATCGGTAAGGAGCCCTTACTGTTACATTACACTATTTTATGTATTATTTAATGGATGATGTTGTTTTTATACTACAATATTGTATACAACACTTCATTTCGCTCTGGAAGACTCCCTGGAGGATCTGCATTAGAAAGCTGAGGCTGAGCCTTGGGTTTGTGCCATGGCTTGGCATGTGTACCAGCCTCATACAATGGGACATATCCCCGTGTGACCACCTGCCATGTTCCAGCGTTGCTTCTACAGGAAAATCGGACAGGGCATTTTTTTTGCTCTCACAGATGGAAAAATGGAGTGTCCGTCTCAACTGTCTATTGAAGTGAGGCAGATTTTTAAGATTGTCTCAGAATTGGCTGACCTGAGATATATACCAGATATTTTACCACCACAGATATTAGGGGTTACAACTATTTTACAACCCCTGGAGGACATCATAGAACCTTTCATAAAACTCAACATTATGGGGGTCATTTACTAAGGGCCCGATTCGCATTTTCCCGACGTGTTACCCGAATATTTCCGATTTGCGCTGATTTTCCCTGTATTGCCCCGGGATTTTGGCGCACGCGATCGGATTGTGTCGCATCGGCGCCGGCATGCACGCGACGGAAATCGGGGGGAGTGGCCGAGCAAAAACCCGACGGATTCGTAAAAACCGCCGCATTTAAAAAAAGAAATATGTCGCTTGGGACACGCTTACCTTCACTTGGTCCAGCCCGATGAACTCCAGCGCGTTCAGATGCTTTTCAGCGCAGCAGCGCCACCTGGTGGACGGCGGAGGAACTACCTTGATGAATCCCGGCCGGACCCGAATCCAGCGCAGAGAACGCGCCGCTGGATCGCGAACGGACCGGGTAAGTAAATCTGCCCCTATGTGCTCATTAAAATGTATGATTAAATAGACAAGTAGGTGGTACCAATTAGGGAGAGTGCCTCTACACCATTATACAATCAACATAAGAACACACCTCCAACCGGTAACACAAACAATTGCCAATTTATTCATAACTTTCTATAATGAATAATAACGGGTACAGTTTTCTCCGAAAATCTTCCTAATTGTATGGTATTCAATGTTCTTTATATTTGTCTCTTGTGTTGCAGAGTGACAGGAGGGGAGTTATTTGAGGATATTGTGGCAAGAGAATATTACAGTGAAGCTGATGCAAGGTGGGTACCCCCCCCTGACCTAGAGTACCCTTCCTCTGACCCCTCATCCCTACCCCCTTCCAGCCAATTTCCCAATGACTTGTGTAGCTCTCATCAATCACACACATATCTCCTGAAGAGAAAGGACAGCAAAACCAAGTTATATCAGAACGTGTTATCCATTTAAAGGGCTGTATTGCAACTTTTTGGGGGTGTCCGATTCGACAATATACAGCCAAAGGCATGCAAGAAATCAGGATTTCTCTGTATCTAGGTGCCTACAGATTAATACTGGGGCCAAACACTCAGCTTTTGGTACATATAATATAAAGTGGGAATTATCCTATAAATCTGTTTTGTTGTTGTAGCCAGCGGAGTCCATTTGCCAATTTTTCTCGGTCCTATAAGTCAATGCTGATTTTCGTGAAAACTGGAAACACTCAAAAATACGGCAAAATAAGCTCTCGCTCCCGATTTTTTTTTTATCTGCACTAGATTTCATACACAAGGTCCTTTTTGAGAATGTTTTAGCACTCCCAGTGATAATCAGCAAAGCATGCTGGGACTTGTAACTTGTAGAGAGCATCAGGCAGCCTGTGTATAGTGCGTAGTCCCTGTATAGTCCTGCATGCCGCCCTTATTCTAATGTGATGTTTTGTGATGTTAAGACACTGTGTTTTCTCCTCTTGTCCCCTTCTCCCTTTTCTCAATCTGTTTTCTCCCTCCGTCTCTCCTCCCTTCTTGTGAAATACTGGTCGTGTGTATACTGTTGTTACCACCATGCGTATTCCCGACTGTACGGTCTGCCCACCATATCATCACTATGCCCCCCCCCCCCGCAACAACCCTCATTTACCAAATTCTCCCTACCACCTCCTCTCCTATGCCCATCATTATTACTACGCTGCTTCCCTTCCCTATTCATTACAACTACCCAAATGTCATCTGCTTTCTATGCCCAATGTGCGCCCATAATTGTACCCTCTCATTCTCCTCCTGTACCCTGTGGGTCTGCTGGTTTTGTTTTACAGTCACTGTCTCCATCAGATATTAGAAAGTGTTTGTTTCACACACTCCTGTGACATTGTGCACAGGGACTTGAAGGTTAGTATTCCTTGAAGGGGGAGTGGGGTGACATGGCATGGGGTTCCCAGGTGAGAACTGGCACATTGTGGGCATTGTCTGCACCCTTCACCTCCCTATACCATCTGGCTCTGGAGACGCAGTGCATGGGGAGCGAGGGAGGGTGATGCAAAGTGATGACAGGAATGTGCATCCAGGTGGGCATGAAGGGGTGCCGCCAAAAATTGCTTAAAGCGGCAAGTGATGTATGCACCTATACCCACATAAGTGTGCGCTGGGCACTGCCCTGGCGGGTAGAAGGAACTGAACCAAACATACATATATTGTAGGCTCTTTGGATAGGATGGAATATGTCATGTATGTAGATGGAGCGTGCACCACTCTATGTATCACCTCCGCATCCCGCACTACAGGCCAACGTGGGATGATGAGACTTGCAATGGGATCTAGAAGTCTCATGGCGTGGTCGGCCATGTTTTTACCAAATTTCATCAGGAATCTACCAATACTGTATCTAAGAATCTTAAAATCCAAAAGATACTGGAGACTCATCACGGAGACAAAATAGAAAAGGGCTGTGGTATCAGATACACTGTATATTGTAGTAATCCCTACCGCAACAGTGTGCAATATAGTAACAATGCTATAGCACCCCCTATCCTATTACACAAGGTACTACACTGACTAGTCCTGCAATATATGTATGTTTCCATGGTATGAATGAGATGTGTCCAGCACAATACTCTCTGTTTATTGCCACCTGTTTGTTACTTACTTTTCTCCTCTGTCCCTGCAGTCATCTTCTCTTCCAGCTGTTTCTCTCTTTGCCCTTCACCCAGTTTTTTTCTGCCCAATAAACAGAGAGTCGTCGATACCTTATATATCAAAATAAAGAAGTACAAGTTCCAGCATGCACAGCTCCGTGCACCTGCACATGGGGATGGATAGCACTACAGAGTATTGCACAGCCTGCGGTGTGATGCTCTGCAGACAACCTGCATGATATGCACTGCATCCTATAGACGCATATCTAGCCTCTCTTCTCCCTCAATTTTTAACCCTCCTCTTCTTCTCCCAGTCCATTTTCTTTATTCTGTATCTTTATTGCTCATCTTCTCCCCCAGATCCCTCTTTGCACCCCCCTCCGCAGTCCCTCTCCTCCTCTCCGCTTTGTGTTTCTTCTGCTTGTTTTTTGCTCTCTTTGGCACCTATTTTTAGTCTCTCTCCTCCTCCATCTGTCTCTTCTCTGTCCTCCCCCTCCTGTGCTCTCTCCTGTCTCTTCCATGTGTCTCTCAATTAAAATATTCTCTGTCCTGTACCCATCATCATCATCACCACCGCTGCAAGTGTCTCTACTCTCCGACCGAACTCTGCTTAAAACTTAAGGTCAGGGACCAGAGGTCAAAAAACTTTTTATATTAAGTTCTATCACACGCACATCTATCTATCTCATATCTATCTATCTATCTATCTATCTATCTATCTATCTATCTATCTCTCTATCTCATATCTATCTATCTATCTATCTATCTATCTATCTATCTATCTCTCTATCTATCTCATATCTATCTATCTATCTATCTATCTATCTATCTATCTATCTCATATCTATCTATCTATCTATCTATCTATCTATCTATCTCATATATATATCATCTCTTTTATATTATCCAACTATCCATCTATCATCTATCTATCTAATAAATGAAATAAACAGCAGCACAGTCCTTTGATAAAGCAAAAAAGACCTTAGGGTGCGATTGTGTACTCTCACCAACAAGAGTCCATGAGTATCAAAAGGAAAAACGGCAGCACTTCATTATAGTGATACAAATGGTGTTTATTCCACCCTCTGCAACGTTTCAGCTGTATCCCAGCCTTTGTCAAAGGCAGTGCTCCCGTTTTTCCTTTTCTATCTATCTATCTATCTCATATCTATCTATCTATCTATCTATCTATCTATCTATCTATATCATATCTATCTATCTCATATCTATCTATCTATCTACCTATCTATCTATCTATCTATCTATCTATCTCCTATCTATCATTTTCCTCTGTCTAGTTTTAGGGTTTTACTGATACTGTTGCTGTTACCTTTACATATCTTTGTGTAGTAAAAGCAATTACTTCTTCTTACAACCCCATGAATTATTACTATGTTGTCCAGTCGGAGGCAGGTGAATTTGCGCTGATGGAACTTGGTACTACACAGGTTTTCAGGGGACAAAAAAGTGAATGGAGTCACATGAGAACTTTTGTTCCGGCTACGAGTAACATGCTTACAGCCCTGTGTGTCTTTGTGATCCCTGTTCTTTGTAAGTCTGGCCTGTGTTAGTCTTTTATGTGTTGCTTCAATCTTAAAATAAGAAGCTATAGTTTCTAAAACTAAAATGTTGAAAATATTGTCCTGGCTAGATCTTCAACTAGGTTGGGGCTCAGTGTGATACATGGCTCTAGATCTCCTGCATATTTGATAAATAGTTTAATAAACCTCTGTTTCAGCCACCACTAGGGGGGGATTATATGATGCGCTCAATGTTGTATCTGTATTCATTGGGCTCCCCCTAGTGGCCACTGCTGACAGGCAAAACATGTATAATTCATAATTGGAAACATTGGACCTTAAGTGGACATTCTCCGTAACTCCCCTACTAGACAAGAGAAGCTGCCACCCTATAGGAAGAAGAATTATTAGGACTTACATTACTGAATCCACCATTGCCTATGTCTTACATTTTATCCTATTGGTTTTATTGGTGTTTTTTTTTTACCCTAGTCCAATAATGTAGTACACACCTATGGTATGGAAAACATACCACACTTATTTACACCTGGACAGTGTCACAAATTTTTTGGGCAAATATGATGTGTGGAACTTGTTGACATTCTTTGACAAAAATTTGGTAAAAGCTAAATGAGGGACCATACAGACATACGTGTTTACTGTTTACTGATACAACTGTGTTTACTGTATCAACAGGAATACATTAAGTGTGGGCCTATATATATATTATTTTTTATTTTTGCTTAAAAAATGTTCTGTTACACCATTTTTCAATCTAGCTTGCTTATTGGTCCCAAATGAGATGTACTTTGTAGGGGAATACTTGGGACAAATTAGGCACAAATAAATCGGCCACGCAACAATTCAAAACGCGTTTAATAAGGCAAAAAAACAACAAACATAAATTAGGAGACCCAAAAAAAACAAACCAGGCAGAACAAAGGCGAACCTGGGACACACTATTATTAATGTCCCCCTTAGTGTGCAACACAATAAATTGTCAGGGAAACTAGAAAAGCATTAAAAGTATCGGGATCCAAATTGAGCAGCAAAAAAAAAAAAACTGGCCTGAGTGTCTGAAAAGGAGCAAAATTGTGGCGCCGACACATCATGCAGCTGGAGAAGGAAAAAAAGTGGCTGGCAAAAAAATGTCGGAAATCAAATGACCCCCCCACTGTTCCTAATTATTGGGAACAGGGGTGTAAATAGTACCCACCAGATCCCATTAGCAAAATTCTGAATGAGGCCCCTACTCCATGATACTTAAAATAGAAGTATAGATGATACACACAGTGATGTCATAGCATGGGATAATGTACACAGTCATATCACGGTACAGGGCGCACACACACGGTTATTACAGTAATAAAAAAGCAGGAATATCACAGTTAGGATATTGTTGCGTTGTTAAAATCTGAGGCCTACTGAAAATTGAAAGGAACATACCCCTCCCCCATCTCTTGGGTGGCAGAGACAAACAATAAAATTTAAGATTTTTTTTTTATTTTTGTCACAGGGCAAGAGGGAAAGAAGACAAATCTCCTTTATTCCTGCTTATTGTTCAATTTTCTATGTGGAATTGATCAATTTAGAAATCTTGTAATATTTTGAGTTACATAGGGGTTCACTTTTAGGAAATAATCTTTATTATTTTTTTTATCACAGCTTGTTGTCATTCTATAGGAAGCTTTATTCTTTACTTCATGGGGATAATAACTGTCTCTGGTCATGAGATGTCACACAGGTGCACAGCTCATTATATCCCTGGTCATGTGATGTCACACAGGTGCACAGCTTGTTATATCCCTGGTCATGTGATGTCATATAATGACCTATGCACCTGTGTGACATCACAAGACCAGAGATATAATGAGCCATGCACCTGTGTGACATCTCATGACCAGGGATATGAGCCGTGCACCTGTGTGACATCCCATGACCAGGGATATAATGAGCTGCTCTCCTGTGTGATATCACATGACCAGGGATATAATGAGCTGTGCTCCTGTGTGACTTCACATGACCAAGGCTATAACAAGGCGTGCACCTGTGTGACATCACATGACCAGGGATACAACAAGCTGTGCACCTGTGTGACATCTCATGACTGGGGATATGAGCCGTGCACCTGTATGACATCTCATGACTAGGGATATGAGCCGTGCACCTGTATGACATGACATGACCAAGGCTATAACAAGCTGTGCACCTGTGTGACATCACATGACGAGGTATATGAGCCGTGCACCTGTATGACATCACATGACCAAGGCTATAACGAGCTGGGCACCTGTGAAGAATTGATACAGAAAGTATATTGGAAAGTTGTATAGCTTTTCATTGCCCAAAAAATTTACTTTATTTGCTAAAAGTGGACAACCCCTTTGTATGTAGGAGTCAGATTGTACATTACCGCCATATTGTGTCTCAATTAAAGATTGCAAGTGAATGTTTATGGAAAAATCCCATCCTGGTTGTAATAAAAGGGTTGTTCCCCATCCTTTGCAATGGTTGATTTTGGTTGGCAGGCATCCCCTCCCTCCCCTCCTGCCCTCCCCCTCCTCCATCAACTCGCAGGGAGCACACAGACCTTACTAACGCCCCCCCTGCTGTTTGCACGCAGTCATTGCATCCAGCAGATTCTTGAAGCAGTCCTCCACTGTCACCAAATGGGGGTTGTCCACAGGGACCTGAAGGTGAGTTGTGTATCCCCCATGCCATCTTCTTTATCATACGCATGTCAGGCTTGACGTTGGCCATCTCTCCTTCAGTACAGCGCCTTGGAGTGCCCCCTGCATGCTGGTGACGACGTGTGTCTGGCTTACACTGTGGATGGTGGTTATCATGGCATGTGAGGTTGGGGGCTCTAACTTACCTGGGGCTGGGTGCATGGCATGCTGTGGAATATGGGATATTTTTATGTTTCTGTGTGCCAATTCTTTTATGTATACACTTTTTATACCTGTACGTAAAGGATAACAAATCTGTCTCTATTCACACCCTCATTCTCCCAATGTTCTCCATCCTTTCCGAACTTCCCTTGCTCGCCAATGGTATGCTCACCATCTCTCCTATGCTACCTGTCCTACCAGAGGTGCCCAACCATCTCATAGAGTTATGTTGGGCATAGTAACCAATCCTTATCATCGTTAATGGGCAAGAATAAAATAGGCGGTTTTAACCCTTTCATAATTGTCCTCAATCGTGTCCCCGATGACCCCCTAACAGATATGTACAATGCACAGTCCTCACTATGCCCATGGTGCTTGTTGGCATAATATGGCCTCCTCAACCCTTACTAGATATGAGTTTCTTGTGGAACATCAGGTAGAAGAGATGGAGACCATGCAATGAAATAGAGATAAGGTGACCAGACCTCCTTATGGGAAGGTTTCATTGGAAACCAAAGCAGCCTCAAGCTGTTCAATATCATCTTTCATCCTTGGCTTCAAGTCTGGTTAGCTTTACCCGAGGCCACCACAATCCACCCTGAGTGACTTTACCTGCGTGCTATGACTAGTCCTGGACTGTCACTACCTCTAACCACA
Organism: Engystomops pustulosus; assembly: GCA_019512145.1. Taxonomy (NCBI): domain Eukaryota; kingdom Metazoa; phylum Chordata; class Amphibia; order Anura; family Leptodactylidae; genus Engystomops; species Engystomops pustulosus. The sequence continues at coordinate 18,386,488 of CM033644.1, forward strand.
TCTCTGTTAACAACAGCCAGAAAACCTTCTCCTTGCCAGCAAATGCAAAGGAGCGGCGGTCAAGCTGGCAGACTTTGGCCTGGCCATAGAAGTGCAAGGAGATCAGCAGGCCTGGTTTGGTAAGTTCACGCATCCTTAAAATCACATATTTAGTAATCTATTTATGAATGAAATAAATTGTAATTTGCTGGTAATAAAAATCTCTGTTGACTTTGTGTTGCTAGCAAGATGGACTGAGACTAACTGAAGGGTCAGATTACAGCTTAGCACAGAGATCTATGGAGAGGGGAGGGGGAAGAGTCAGAAAGGTTTCTCTTTTATCTATTCACAGAAATTCTGCTCACTACTTATCTGTCCATAAATGTATTCATTTATTTCTGAATGAAATCCATTGTAATTCACTGGTAATAAAAATCTCTGCTGACTTTGCCTTGCTAGCAATATGGACTGAGACTCCCAGAAGGGTCAGATTACAGCTAAGAGTGATCTATGGAGAAGGGAGGGGGAATAGTCAAAAAGGATATAAATATGAGGCTTATATATTATCCCGATTGCTCTATTCACGGCAGTGCTTCTCTGTTAGGTCCTGTATAAACATGCTGATACTTCTTAGTGAGACAAAGAGATTTAGAAAGAAGATTTCCCCTCCATTATCTATGTGCAGGGTACAGGCGACCCCATAGCAGCTAGTCTCCAGTGCTGGTAAAAAATAGAGCCTACACAGGAGAAAATTTACAAAAATACAATCCACAAATGACCCAAAATAGTGTTATTCCTTATGTCTGTACATTGTACTATTGATTTATGCAAAGTTCTTTAAAAGTTTAGTCATCCTATGTTGGTCTCTTCGGCCTTATCGTTTTCCTAGTCTCTACAGTAGCCCAATAATGATAGTAATTGCTGCCAGACAGGTGACTACCCTTTTAATCTGCCTTAATCCTTAGGGTGAGTTCACACGTTGCAGTTAAAACTGCATCGCAATCAGCTTTGAGGTGGTTTTATGTGCAGTTTTGTCAATTGAACAGGTTAAAGACATGAACTGAACGAGTGAATTTGATTTTGAAGGGGAAACCTGCTCCACAAATGTCACTCACCCGTTCAGTTCATGTCTTTCACCTGTTCAATTGACAAAACTGCACCTAAAACCACCTCAAAACTAATTGCGATGCAGTTTTAACTGCAACGTGTGAACGCACCCTGAATTTGCTCAAAGTTATTTAGATAAAATTAGGCTGTTTGTGTTCATGTCTCTGACACTATAAAATATCTTCAATACAGCAGTATGAGCGTATACGTGACCAAGGACCCTGGCACGCAGCGCTCTGTATAAGCTGCTGGCAGCTGGAGGTAGGGACTGGCGCTCATTCTGTTCTTTCTGTGCCAGGCTTTGCTGGAACCCCAGGGTACCTGTCCCCAGAGGTGCTCCGAAAAGAGGCATATGGAAAACCGGTGGATATTTGGGCATGTGGTAAGCTGACACAAGTTGCAATGACTGTGGTGTTATAATAGAGTCAGCCATATGGAGAGCGATCCCGCTTACATTTACTATTCAACACGTGTTTATTCAGAAGTGATCCCAATGTTTCCTCACTTTTCTGTGCCGTCATAGGAGAGAGTCCTGCACACGAACCTAAGAAGGATTCAAGAAATGATCACTATTTATATATCTATTTATTAACTGTTGTATCTATATACAGTATATCATATCTACCTACTTCACAATTAAAGAGCAACAGTACCTAAAGAGTAAGACCAGTTACAGACCCCAGAGGATCAAATCTATCTATCCATCTATCCACCCTTCTATTTATGGATGGATAGATGAATAGATTAAAGGCTGTATCATTATATATCAAATCTACCTATCTATCTATCATGGGAATGATAAATCAATATCCAAAAAGAAAGTGTGGCGGAACTTTATTTACCCAGGGAGCAACGTCTCAGCTTTTTATGGGCTTTTTAACTTTGCACCTTGGGTCAATAAATCTGTCTATCTATTCATTAAAGGGGAGGAATCTATCATCAGAAGTAGATATGAAGGTACATTCCTCCTGCCTCTGCCCTAATCTGTAATGTAATAATCCTGGAACCTAACTTGTTAAAAATTTTACTTTAGTAATATGTAAATTAACAGCAGAGGCTCCTGGGGCATGGAGTAGCCAAATCACCCAGTGCCCGGCCAGGCTAGTACACGCCCCAGTAGCCTCTGCAGTTAATTGCACCCATATAGGCGCAAATCAATGTTAAATAGTGCGTAAACATCTGGAAGCAGGAGAAATGCAAAGACAAATTAGGAAACCAGGAAACTTCTAAACGGCGAACCCCAATGCACCCAAAAAGTCACTAAAAAAGGCGCCTCAGACTAAGAAAAATGACCCCCATAGAGTATGATCAGTTGCACGCCCCAAAGTATCTCATCTATCTACCTACATTATCTATGTATCTACAAAGCAAATAGAAATGACAGCACTTCCAGTTTTGGTTGAAAACACAGAGAAAATCACAACGTTTCGGCTCCTATAAGTGCTTGAGAACAGCTAAACAGCCGTAACTTAGCGTATTGAATAAACGCCAAGTTTTTGTAATTCACTTGTGATTTGGAGCGCTGCGTACCTCTTCTTTAAATATTTCAGAGAGACCCTTTCGCCCGGCCTCATGTCAGCGCGCACCCGTTTGTATTATCATACTATGCTGCTTGAAGTTTCACGTTTCCAAAAGAACGAGGCAGCTCTCCAAGTTCTTTAGATAAGCCAAAAAGTGTGGGCTACTCTATTTACCCCTGGCGCAATGTTTCAAGGCTATCCAGATTGCTGGACCCAATGGTCTGATATGGGTGGTTTATACAAGACTAGGCTATGGTGCGCCCCCTTAATGGCGGACATCATCTATGTATATAGGTTTGACGTCCAGATCTGGTTATAGTCCATTGTAAAGTCGTGTATTTTGTGTTCTGTGAACAGGTGTCATTCTATATATTCTTTTGGTTGGATATCCTCCATTTTGGGATGAAGATCAGCACAAACTCTACCAGCAAATTAAAGCTGGGGCGTATGATGTGAGTTTAACCTTTTACATTTACCGCATGTGTCTTGTACAATACTCCGCAAGAACCGCAAGAAGACACATAATCACAGACGATGTGTGAAGATCATCCACATCTTTCTTTGTAGTTCCCTTCTCCAGAGTGGGACACGGTGACACCCGAGGCTAAGAATCTCATTAACCAGATGTTGACCATTAACCCTGCCAAGCGTATCACCGCACATGAAGCTCTCAAGCACCCATGGGTCTGCGTAAGTCGTGCCAATATGTGCCACGCTGTATTGCTTCTCTATACATAGGATGATATGGTTTATTAAGGGCATCTCATGTGATTGTAACTCTTTGCTCTACATAGCAACGCTCAACTGTGGCCTCAATGATGCACAGACAGGAGACCGTGGAGTGCCTGAAGAAGTTCAACGCCCGCCGGAAGCTGAAAGTGAGTACAACCTGTATTAAATGTGCTGTTCGGTCTCTTTTCTTCAAGGATGTTCCATTAATTCACATTATGTGCACTCCATAGGGGGCCATTCTAACTACAATGCTGGCAACAAGGAACTTCTCTGGTAAGTTATTGCTCACCTAGATCTAAGTAGCTGAAGCTGTGCTATAGAATTATTAAGGAATAGATGCCAATGTAATTCCCCGACAAGTACTAAAGATCCTTTTCTGGTATACCCAGTACAATGCTCCGCAGATTATATGCCAATTACACTACAGCATCATACACTGCAGAGCCCATAGTGCAGTGGTGGCGAACCTATGGCACGGGTGCCAGAGGTGGCACTCGGAGCCCTTTCTGTGGGCACCCAGGCCTTCACCCCAACACAGAGTTTGCCAGCTAGGACTAAAGGCTTTCTCCTGTGATCCAATACAGCCCAGGATGTGCCATGCTGAGCGCTATTTGGCTTCCAGGACTAAAGGAGGAGCAAGAAGGTGTGGATAGAGATGGATTGTTATTGGAGCTCCTGCTCCTGCTCTGGGTCCTCTGATCCCAGCAGGGACCAATCAGTTACTGCTTAAATTGTCCTGTTGGCACTTTGCGACATATAAGTGGGTTTTGGTTGTAGCTTCGGCACTCTGTCTCCAAAAGGTTCGCCATCACTGCCATAGTGATATAACCAGCACTATATACACTGCAGAGCCCATAGTGATATAACCAGCGCTATATACAGTTATATCACTATGGGCTCGGCAGTGTTATATCACTATGGGCTCTGCAGTGTATATAGCACTGGTTATATCACTATGGGCTCTGCAGTGTATATATAGCACTGGTTATATCACTATGGGCTCTGCAGTGTATATAGCACTGGTTATATCACTATGGGCTCTGCAGTGTATATATATAGCACTGGTTATATCACTATGGGCTCTGCAGTGTATATATAGCACTGGTTATATCACTATGGGCTCTGCAGTGTATATAGCACTGGTTATACTATGGGCTCGTAGTGTATATAAGCACTGTTATATCACTATGGGCTCTGCAGTGTATATATGCATGGTTATATCATATGGGCTCTGCAGTGTATATAGCGGTGGTTATATCACTATGGGCTTGCAGTTGTAATAGTGTGGTTATATCACTATGGCAGTGATGGCGAACCTTTTGGAGACAGAGTGCGAAGCTACAACCCAAACCACTTATATGTCGCAAAGTGCCAACAGGACAATTTTAGCGTAACTGATTGGTCCTGCTGGGATCAGAGGACCCAGAGCAGGAGCAGGAGCTCCAATAACAATCCATCTCTATCCACACCTTCTTGCTCCTCTAGTCCTGGAAGCCAAAAGCGCTCAGCATGGCACATCGGGCTATTGGATCACAGAGAAAGCCTTTGATCCTAGCTGGCAAAACTTGTGTTGGGGTGAAGGCTGGGTGCCCACAGAAAGGGCTCCGAGTGGCCACCTCTGGCACCCGTGCCATAGGTTCGCCACCACTGCACTATGGCTCTGCAGTGTATGATGCTGTAGGTAATTGGCATATAATTGCGGGCATTGTACTGGGTATACCAGAAAAGGATCTTTAGTACTGTCGGGGATTACATTGGATCTATTCTTAATAATTCTATAGCACAGCTTCAGCTACTTAGATCTAGGTGAGCAATAACTTACCAGAGAAGTTCCTTGTGCCAGCATTGTAGTGTAGAATGGCCCCCTATGGAGTGCACATAATGTGAATTAATGGAACATCCTTGAAGAAAAGAGACCGAACAGCACATGTAATGCAGGTTGTACTCACTTTAGCTTCGGCGGGCGTTGAACTTCTTCAGGCACTCCACGGTTCTGTCTGTGCATCATTGAGGCCACAGTTGAGCGTTGCTATGTAGAGCAAAGAGTTACAATCACATGAGATGCCCTTAATAACCATATCATCCTATGTATAGAGAAGAAACAGCGTTGGCACATATTGGCAGACTTACGCAGACCCAGGGTGCTTGAGAGCTCATGTGCAGTGGGTGATACGCTTGGCAGGGTAATGGTCAACAATCTGGTTAATGAGATTCTAGCCTCGGGTGTCACGTGTCCCACTCTGGAGAAGGGAACTACAAAGAAAGATGTGGATGATCTTCACACTCGTCTGTAATATGTGTCTTCTTGCGGTTCTTGCGGAGTATGTACAAGACACATGAGGTAATGTAAAAGGTTAAACTCACATCATACGCCCCAGCTTTAATTTGCTGGTAGAGTTTGTGCTGATCTTCATCCCAAAAGGAGGATATCCAACAAAAAGAATATATAGAATGACACCGTTCACAGAACACAAAATACAAGACTTTACAATGGACTCTAACAGATCTGGAAGTCAAACCTATATACATAGATGATGTCCGCCATTAAGGGCGCGCTATAGCCTAGTCTTCTATAAACCACTCATATCAGACCATTGGGGTCCAGCAATCTGGATAGCTTTGAAACATTGCACCAGGGGTAAATAGAGTACCCCACACTTTTTTGCTTATCTAAAGACGTTGGAGAGCTTCCTCGTTCTTTTGGACACGTGAAACTTCAAGCAGCATAGTATGATAATACAAACGGGTGCGCGCTGACATGAGGCCGGGCGAAAGGGTCTCTCTGAAATATTTAAAGAAGAGGTAGCAGCGCTCCAAATCACAAGTGAATTACAAAAACTTGGCGTTTATTCAATACGCCTAGTTAGGCGTTTAGCTGTCTACAAGCACTTATAGGAGCCGAAACGTTGTGATTTCTCTGTGTTTCAACCAAAACTGGAAGTGTGCATTTCTATTTGCTTTGTAGATACATAGATAATGTAGGTAGATTAGATGAGATACTTGGGGCGTGCAACTGATCATACTCTATGGGGGTCATTTTCTAGTCTGAGGCGCCTTTTTTAGTGACTTTTTGGGTGATTGGGGTTCGCCGTTAGAAGTTTTGGTTTCCTAATTTGTCTTGCATTTCTCCTGCTTCCAGATGTTTCGCACATTTTAACATGATTTGCGCCTATATGGGTGCAATTAACTGCAGAGGCTACTGTGGGTGTACTATCCTGGCCGGGCACGGGTGATTTGGCTACTCCATGCCCAGGAGCATTGCTGTTAATTTACATATTACTAAAGTAAATTTTTTAACAAGTTAGGTTCCAGGATTATTAATTACAGATTAGGGCAGATGGCAGGAGGAATGTACTTCAATCTATTTGATGATAGATTCCTCCCCTTTAATGAATAGATAGACAGATTTATTGACCAAGGTGCAAAGTTAAAAAGCCATAAAAAGCTGAGACGTTGCTCCCTGGGTTAAATAAAGTTCCGACACACTTCTTTTTGGATATTGATTATCATTCCATGATAGATAGATAGGTAGATTTGAATAAAGATACAGCTTTAAATCTATTCATCTACATCCATAAAAGAAGGGGGGATAGATGATAGTGATAGATTGATCCTCTGGGGTCTGTAACTGTCTTACTCTTTAGGTACTGTTGCTCTTTATTGTGAAGTGGTAGATATGATATACTGTATATAGATAAACAGTTAATAAATAGATATATAAATAGTGATCATTTTTTGAATCCTTCTTAGGTTCGTGTGCAGGACTCTCTCTATGACGGCACAGAAAATGAGGAAACATTGGGATCACTTCTGAATAAACACGTGTTGAATAGTAAATGTAAGCGGGATCGCTCTCCATATTGGCTGACTCTATTATAACACCACAGTCATTGCAACTTGTGTAGCTTACCACATGCCCAAATATCCACCGGTTTTCCATATGCCTCTTTCGGAAGCACCTCTGGGGACAGGTACCCTGGGGTTCAGCAAAGCCTGGCACAAGAAAGAACAGAATGAGCGCCAGTCCCTACCTCCAGCTGCCAGCAGCTATACAGAGCGCTGCGTGCCAGGGTCCTGGTCACGTATACGCTTATACTGCTGTATTGAAGATATTTTATAGTTGTCAGAGACATGAACACACAACAGCTAATTTATCTAAAAACTTTGAGCAAATTCAGGGTGCGTTACACGTTGCAGTTTAAAACTGCATCGCAATTAGTTTTGAGGTGGTTTTAGGTGCAGTTTTGTCAATTGAACAGGTGAAAGACATGAACTGAACGGGGTGAGTGACATTTGTGGACAGGTTTCCCCTTCAAAATCAAATTCAATCGTTCAGTTCATGTCTTTAACCTGTTCAATTGACAAAACTGCAAATAAACCACCTCAAAGCTGATTGCGATGCAGTTTTAACTGCAAAGTGTGAACTCACCCTAAGGATTAAGGCAGATAAAAGGGTAGTCACCTGTCTGGCAGCAATTACTATCATTATTGGCTACTGTAGAGACTAGGAAAACGATAAGGCCGAAGAGACCAACATAGGTTGACTAAACTTTTAAAGAACTTTGCATAAATCAATAGTACAATGTACAGACATAAGGAATAACACTATTTTGGGTCATTTGTGGATTGTATTTTGTAAATTTTCTCCTGTGTAGGCTCTATTTTTACCAGCACTGGAGACTAGCTGCTATGGGGTCGCCTGTACCCTGCACATAGATAATGGAGGGGAAATTCTTTCTAAATCTCTTTGTCTCACTAAGAAGATCAGCATGTTTATACAGTACCTAAAAGAGAAGCACTGCCGTGAATAGAGCAATCAGGATATATATAAGCCTCAAATTTATATCCTTTGTACTATTCCCCCTCCCTTCTCCATAGATCACTCTTAGCGTAATCTGACCCCTTCTGGGAGTCTCAGTCCATATTGCTAGCAAGGCCAAGTCAGCAGAGATTTTTATACCAGTGAATTACAATGGATTTCATTCAGAAATAAATGAATAACATTATGGACAGATATAGTAGTGAGCAGAATTTCTGTGAATAGATAAAAGAGAAACCTTCTGACTCTTCCCCTCCTCTCCATAGATTCGTGGCTAAGCTGTAATCTGACCTTAGTTAGTCTCAGTCCATCTTGCTAGCAACACAAAGTCAACAGAGATTTTTATTACCAGCAAATTACAATTTATTTCATTCATAAATAGATTACTAAATATGTGATTTTAAGGATGCGTGGACTTACCAAAAACAGGCCTGCTGATCTCCTTGCACTTCTATGGCCAGGCCAAGTCTGCCAGCTTGACCGCCGCTCCTTTGCATTTGCTGGCAAGGAGAAGGTTTTCTGGCTGTTGGTAACAGAGATGTGGTTAGAGGTAGGGACAGTCCAGGACTAGTCATAGCACGCGGTAAAGTCACTCAGGGTGGATTGTGGTGCCTCGGGTAAAGCTAACCAGACTTGAAGCCAAGGAGTGAAGATGATATTGAACAGCTTGAGGCTGCTTTGGTTTCCAATGAAACCTTCCCATAAGGAGGTCTGGTCCCTTATCTCTATTTATTGCATGGTCTCCATCTCTTCTACCTGATGTTCCACAAGAAACTCATATCTAGTAAGGTTGAGGAGGCCATATTATGCCAACAAGCACCATGGGCATAGTGAGGACTGTGCAGTACATATCTGTGTAGGGGGTCATGGGGACACGATTGGAGGACAATTATGAAAGGGTTAAAACCGCCTATTTTATTCTTGCCCATAACGATGATAAGGATTGGTTACTATGCCCAAACTAACTCTATGAGATGGTTGGGCACCTTGGTAGGACAGGTAGCATAGGAGGATGGTGAGCATACCATTGGCGAGCAAGGGAAGTTCGGAAAGGATGGAGAACATTGGGAGAATGAGGGTGTGAATAGAGACAGATTTGTTATCCTTTACGTACAGGTATAAAAAGTGTATACATAAAAGAATTGGCACACAGAAACATAAAAATATCCCATATTCCACAGCAGCCATGCACCCAGCCCAGGTAAGTAGAGCCCCCATCACATGCCATGATAACCACCATCCACAGTGTAAGCCAGACACACGTCGTCACCAGCATGCAGGGGACACTCCAAGGCGCTGTACTGAGGAGAATGGCCAACGTCAAGCCTGACATGCGTATGATAAAGAAGATGGCATGGGGGATACACAACTCACCTTCGGTCCCTGTGGACAACCCCCATTTGGTGACAGTGGAGGACTGCTTCAAGAATCTGCTGGATGCAATGACTGCGTGCAACAGCAGGGGGGGCGTTAGTAAGGTCGTGTGCTCCCTGCGAGTTGATGGAGGAGGGGGAGGGCAGGAGGGGGGGGAGGAGGGGATGCCTGCCAACCAAAATCAACCATTGCAAAGGATGGGGAACAACCCTTTATTACAACCAGGATGGGATATATTTTCCATAAACATCACTGCAATCTTTAATTGAGACACAATATGGCGGGTAATGTACAATCTGACTCCTACATAAAAGGGGTTGTCCACTTTAGCAAATAAAGTAATTTTTTGGGAATGAAAAGCTATACAACTTTCCAATATACTTTTGTATCAATTCTCACAGGTGCCCAGCTCGTTATAGCCTTGGTCAGTGATGTCATACAGGTGCACGGCCATATACCTCGTCATGTGATGCACACAGGTGCACAGCTGTTATAGCCTTGGTCATGTATGTCATACAGGTGCAGGCTCATATCCCTAGTCATGAGATGTCATACAGGTGCACGGCTCATATCCCCAGTCATGAGATGTCACACGGTGCCAGCTTTGTTCCCTGGTCATGTGATGTCACACAGGTGCACGCCTTGTTATAGCTGGTCATGTGAAGTCACACAGGAGCACAGCTATTATATCCCTGGTCATGTGATATCACACAGGAGAGCAGCTCATTATATCCCTGGTCATGGTCATTCACGGTGCACGGCTCATATCCTGGTCATGAGATGTCACAACAGGTGCATGGCTCATTATATCTCTGGTCTTGTGATGTCACACAGGTGCATAGGTCATTATATGACATCCATGACCAGGGATATAACAAGCTGTGCACCTGTGTGACATCACATGACCAGGGATATAATGAGCTGTGCACTGTGTGAAATATCTGACCAGAGACAGTTATATCCCATGAAGTAAAGAATAAAGCTTCCTATAGAATGACACCAAAGCTGTGATACAAAAAAACATAATTAAAGATTATTTCCTAAAAGTGAACCCCTATGTAACTCAAAATATTACAAGATTTCTAAATTGATCATTCCACATAGAAAATTGAACAATAAGCAGGAATAAAGGAGATTTGTCTTCTTTCCCTCTTGCCTGTGACAAAAATAAAAAAAAAATCTTAAATTTTATTGTTTGTCTCTGCCACCAAGAGATGGGGGGGATAACCAGTGCTATATACACTGCAGAGCCCATAGTGATATAACCAGTTATTTCTATACATTTGTATGTGGGGCATTGTGGGTACCACGGGTAGCACCGAACCCTCACTGAATGTTACCGTAATATGCTGATCTCTCTACTATGCTCTTTATTATTTTTCTTCTGCTTTACTCTACTTACTTCATCTCTCCTCTTCCCCTCTCCTCACTGTCCCGCATTTCCATATCCCACACACCTCGCCTCTCCTCCTGGATGTTTATACTCATTGTCCTTCCTTCCTTTCTCCGCCATCTTTCCTTGTGGTGCCCTTCTTTTCCCCTGTGTGTGTTCCCCACAATCCCTCTCCTGTAACCTGTCACTATACTTCTCTTTAATCTCCATTCTCCACAATCCTGCCCCGTCCTCTTCTTCTCTGATCTCTGTCATCCTCACAGTGGGCAGACAGACCACAGCTCCTGCCACAATCACCACCGCCGCCACTAGTACAGCCCTGGGGTTGGTGGAACAAGGTAGTAGTGTCCTATGGCACATGCCCTTCCCCTCCACACTTGCCCGTTCCTTCCCCCTGACAAGTGACTGCATGTGGCTGCTTTTTCCTAGCTGCCTGCTTGCTAAGAGACTTAGATGGAGGATGCCCCTTTAAAGGGAACCTGTCAGCAGTTTTGACGGTGCAAAGCAACAGATAGTTGTAGGTATTGGCGCTGGAGATCTGTGTAACAATACCTCTGTATGTACTAGTAGAAGCAGGACTATGCAAAAGCATTTATGTTGCAAGATTGCAACTTTTCCAACCTCACTGGGGGTGTGTCCTCACACTGCTGTGCTCTTAGCTCCCTGCATTAAGCTCTTCAAAAGCCCCACCCCTCTGTCTGTACTATTCAACCAGATTACTACTTCAGCTTATACTAAGAGCAGAGGGAAGGTACTGTGGAGCAGATCGATGCAGAGAGATGAGAGCACAACTAGTGTGCCTACTAGTGCTATAAATGCCCCTTTCACAGTCCTGCTGTTACTAACAGCATATACAAAGGTATGGATACACAGATCTCCAGGGCCTATACCTAATACTGTTTGCAGCTTTGTAATGTCAAAATTGCTTTTTCCTTAAAGATTCCCTTTAAGGAGTAAGGATTAAAGGGAACCTGTCAACAGGGACCTCGTGTTCACTAAAGACAGGTTACAGAAGCCCATTACAGCTGCATTGCATATATACCTTTCTGCTTTCTCTAAGCAGTTGCATTACAATATAATTGTGTGTTATAACTTGCCTTTCATCCTGACAGAATCCTCTGTCTAGTCCCAGGGGTTGGGCTTTGGTTTGGATGCATTTAAAAAAAAACAACATGTGACTTGTATGTGCTGCAGGCTGCTCAGCTCTTGGCCCCCACCCTTGTGCTCCTGTACAGCTCCTCCCTCCTGCTCCTTCACAGAGGTCACAGTGTGGTGAGCTCAGATCAGTGGGGGAGAGAGGAGCTGTACAGGAGCACAAAGGTGGGGGCTGAGAGCTGAGAAGTCCGCAGCACAAACAAGTCATGTTGTATTTTGTAATGCATCCAAACAAAAGCCCAACCCCTGGGGCTACACAGAGGATTCTGTCAGGGTGCAAGGTAAGTCATTACACACAATTATATTGTAATGTAAATGCTTAGAGAAGGCAGAAAACCATATTTGTCATGGGCTTCTGTGACCTGCCTTTACCGAAAATGAAGTCCCTGGTGACAGGTTCCAAGGTGATTAAGGTTAGACTAGAGAGTAATATATCCACATGTAAACCAAAATCGGGACGCTGTGCAAGCTTTGGCAACTCACGGTTCAAGAATCCATAAAAAAATCCTTGGATAAATGGCAGCACAATTATGTGTACTATATGGCAGATCTATAGTTGTATACAGTTCTCCCCCTACAGTATGTCCCAGTGTCTGTCTGTGCCATGTTAAGGCTATATAGGCAGTGTACATGGGCTCCTATCTGGGTGTCCCCCTGGAGATGCTGCATGTAGTGTGTATGTCCATGTACCTTGGTGCATGCTGTATGTTTGGGCATGTCACGTGCATGGCATGTGCTAAGAAGGTACTTACAGCCGCAGCCTGGCAGTGAACATGGCACTCATGATATAACAGACTCACTGTGCTCTATAATAGTCTTGTGTATAATTGTACTGTGCATGTGTGTATATGTTGTATATGAGTGTCACTGTGCACGCAAAGAAATGTATTATCCAAGGAATACATGCTCCAGTATCTGGCTATAAGGATATGTACTCATAGAATAGACAATCAATGGTAGATCAGGGGGAGCCTGAGACACAACACTCCCACCCATCAACTGTTTAAAGGTCTATGACATCCCATCCAGCATTAAAGGGAACCTATAAAAAACTATGAATAAAAGGTTCCTTTCCATGGCTTTCCATGGCTGAAATGTTGAAGGACATCTACCATGAGATCTACTGATTGTAGATGTCCCAAGCTTATTTGCTTCCCTTTTGGGTTCCACCACCTGCTAATGTCTCTCCCCCCCCCCCCCCTCCGTGTTCATAAGGAGCCGGGTCACGCCCACCGATCGTGACGTCAGCAGATCGGTAGGCGGAACCAGGCTGGATGGATGGGGTGGCATATATTAGCAGGTAGTAGAGCCAAGAGGCACTTGGGTGACGTAGCCTGGAGCACCTCCGGCTCATATAAATAAAGCATATAAAGTGTTTTTTTAAAAGAATGACAATGTTCCTGGAGATAACAAGAGCGAGGTCATCCCCTGAGAGACGTAAGGAGCAAGTAAGTGTGGGACATCTATCATTAGTAAGTCTGATGCTAGATGACCTTTAAAAAATCTGTTTGTAAACTTAAACAATGATATTAATGGAGTCCTGCATGTTAAATTATAGTTCCATTGCCCTACCTCCTTGTTTCTGATTGACAGGACTCACTGCTAGGACATGCTGCTGTATGGAACTAATACCTAAGGACCATCTGCCAATATTCAACTACAGACATATACAGCTCTGTTTACTTATTATCAACTGTAGACAAATGTTTTACTCAGTGCCTTGCTGGAACGTTAAGAGAGAGCTCTGTTACATCATTGAGGACTTCATGTCCTGTGACCAGGGTGATGAGTCCTATTCCCAATAATATTTGCCTTACCTAGTAATATTAACATCTACCTCATGTATGTATCTGATCACCTGACACAACAGCATGCCTCCATGGAGGCTGAGGAGCAGTAGAAGTTCAGTGAGGCATGTTATGATTTCATGTGATCAGATACATACATGAGGGAGATGTTAATGTTACTGGATAATGGAGATGAAATCACCCTGGTCAATAGGACCCCTTAATTTGATACTTGTTCACAGTGAGCAGGTAGCACCCATGATAATAAGGCATGTTAGATTTTCATGTCTGCTTTTTATGGAGGGCGTTGCTCCAGTGTAAGTCATTGTAAAGTGCAGATCTGGTATCTGCATGTAGTTAATGTGTAGGTACATGTAGTGTCCTATGTTCGGATCGCGCGTCTTACTGTATACAGCAAGGGGCAGTGGATGTGAGTGTTGTGGTTTGGACCTTGTCTCGGTGGCTGGGCATGTGTTGGATGTTCTGTCTTGATCGCCTGCCGATGCCCGAAAATTTGCACAAATTTGCCATATAAAAGTGCCCACCCTGTGTATTTACGTCTGTGTATCTTTTCCTCCTCCCCCTGTCTTTTTCTGACTGTTTCACAATTTCTCTTTTCTCTCTCTTTCTCCCCCCCCTTGTTACACTGTCCTATTTCTGGCGTCCTACTTTATCCTTTCTCTCTTCCGTTCTCTCTGCTCTCATCCCTGCCTCTGTCTTTCTCCTGTGTATTCTTCCGTTCCTTTTCTATTTCTTGCAAGGTAAGTTCTAGTCCTTTGGTTTTCATTTTAAGATGTGATAGCCTCCTGCACTAATTCTACTTGTTCCTTATTGTGTCTGAGAGAGTGCCCAAAATCGAGGCATGACTGTCTACCTGTTCTCTCCTAGTCAGTCACCTACTTGTATAAGAAGTTCATCTATGAAGGCTTTATCGGAACACTATCCGTCTTATACCCATTCCCTGTTTACCCCCAGTTCCATAACTAGAAGCCCCTGGACTCTGCACTATCCATATCAGGGTTCCCAGCTACCCTGTGACATAATAGTCCTGGGGGTCATCTGATGAGATGGGGTGTTTGGGAACCTTTAGGCACCAGGTTCTTGGTTCGACTGCTTCTTCTTCTACATCCTTAATTTCTGTGTCCTCTGCCAATGTGGCGGCCTTAAGGTCAGGAAGAAATGGTGGTGTACACACATAGAACATTGAATCCCTGATTAATTTTATTGGATTCTCATGGAATTTAGTCTACCGTGCTCTAATTTCATGTATAGATTTTGAAGAGAAAGGGAATTTGTTATGAGGAAGGTCAGTTTTACATGATGACAGGTTTCAATAGCCTCCGGCATGTTGTTCTTGCAAATCCCTTTATCGTTCATCTGAATAATTCCAGTGTTTTTAATTGTTTATTCAACATTACCTGGCTCCCTGTCAGCAGTGTGTGGTGAGTCCAGGGGGCAGTTCAATTGGCACAAGTAATCTTCTTCTCAATTTCTCCTCCCCCCCCCCATCCTCATTAAATGCCCTAACACTCCCTCAGCCTCTCCCCTACTTTCCCCTACCCTTCCCCCTGCTTACGTCAGCTCCCTGTGAAAGCAATTCAGAACTGACCCCCTAACCCGGGACTCACCACACACTGCTGGCAGGGAGCCACATAATGTTAAAGAAACAATTAAAAAGAACTGGAATTATTCAGATGCTTGGCAAAGGCATGTTTGAAATCAGAGGCTATTGGAACCTGTCATCATGTAAAAATTAACTTTCTTGACGACAGGTTCCCTTCAAAGTGGAACTAAACTTTCATTTTTTTGAGGGGATTCCATTAGAATATGGGATGGTATGAACATTTGTAATGTAAATAGACACCATATTTTATGTCCTACAAAAAAAATAGTTTCTTCCTGATTCCTGCCATTTCTAGGTTGCCGTATGTGGATTGCACATAAAGGAGGCAACATTTTTAAATTCAATATATAAAAATCACTGACAACTTCCCATTTGTTATCGTAATAGTGTCCAAAAAATGAAATTTCTGATGCATGAAGAAGAAAAGGCCGACCTGTAAGTGTATTTAGTTGAAATCATGCCCCTCCAAGTGGTAGTTTTCCTTTAAGCAATTGGAGGGATGTCTTTTAGTAAGGGGAACATGGTGGGATACAATTTAAATTAAGGAAATTGGACGGTCCTACTGCTCCATTAGTACCATATAAATGGTGCAACCACCTTAATAGGAAGCAATAGCCGACCCTTAAATGATACAATTCAACACTAATGCAGTGACTAGTCCATCAGCCACAGAAGGTAAAATAAGGAGAGGGCCTTATTAAAGCAGAGGAAACCATATGTTTATGTAAACATGGTACCAAGTCATGGTTGGCACTGGGTTACCCAGCAAAGGGACTTCATCCCAGAGAATATCAACCACCAAACATCAAAAATGTCAATAATTAGTCAGTGAATTAAGAGATAACAGATAGTATAATGATTGATACAGAGTCCTGGCTGCTCTTGGGTACTGGGTGAAGCTTATATTATCATATTATGTATATAGGGTCATATAAGATGATATATAGGGTCATATAAGATGGTATATAGGGTCATATAACATGGTACTGACCATACTCTTTCTTTCTCTCTCGGACAACCTGCAGCAGCTAAGACTTTGCTGAACAAGAAGACGGATGTTGGAAAGGTAACGTATAGCTATGTCACACTGGACCCTAGACACCCTGGTTTGGGGCCACTGTTGTTTAGCCCCTCTTATAGATGTGTGTGTAATAAAAAAATTATTATTCATTTGCCTGGCAGGTTTTACTAACTAGGGGTCTGCCACCGCACGATTTGATACTTACCAATTAGTATTAATATTATTAGTCTGACACACCCCCGGCTGATAACACCCAGTTGGCAATTTTACTCATAAATGTCTAAGAGATATAACTGAAGACCAAAGAATTATAAAGATATGAAATATGAATTGTTATTTAACTCAGAATACAAATGTAAAAGGGAACCTGCCACCATATTTCACCCCATTAAACCACTAGTCCCCCCAGGTAGGGTATGAAATGTGCTTTCTAGAATTCCCTAAAATGAGTGAAGTTTATTGTCACTTCAGACGTCACTATCTTTTGTTCTATAGTATCTAGTCATTTTTTTGTGTCATATAAACCCCTTATCGACGGCTGTGGGTATATGGAGAGGGCTCACGGCTGAGCCCTCTCCATACAAGATCAGTGTTTGCTGCATATTGCACCAAACACCTACGGGTAACCCTGCAATCACCATGAAAACCCTGCAATCACTGTGAAATCACTGTGAAATGCCCGTGGCATGAGGATGCCGCCATCTTAGCAAGGTCAGCACTCTCCATGATGACATCAGGGAGCGAGAATCTGTTGCTATGACAGCCTCGTGGCTTTGTAAGACCTGAGGCTATATAGCTTTGGATATTTTGTTAAAATGTGCGAGTGGCACATTGTAATATGTGATCGGTAAAAGCTGCATATACTGCCATATTGTAGTATGGCAGTGTATGGTAGGATCAATCAGACAACCTAGGGTTATAGTACCCTAGGGGGTCTGAAAAATAGTAAAAGAAATTTAAAAAAAAAAAAACATAAAAATTCAAATCACCCTCTCCCTTGAACTGAATATACATCACAAATCGTATACATGTTAGGTATTCGCACTTCCCAAAATGTCTAATCTATCAAAGAATAATAACAGTTATTCTTGGCGCTTAACCCTGTAACGGAAAATAGTGCCCAAAGTCGAAAATGCCACTTTTTTGCCATTTTCTAACATATAAAAAAATGTAATAAAAAGTGATCAAAAGGCTGTACAGTCTTCAAATTGGTAGCATTGAAAACGTCATCTTATATCGGAAAAAATGACACCACACATAGCTCCGTACAGCAAAGTATGAAAAAGTTATTAGTACTAGAAGATGGTAAAATGATAATGTATGAAAACATTATAAAACCTATATAAATGTGTTATCTCTGTGATCACACCGAACCAAAGAAATAAAGTAGACCTGTCTTTTGGGACGTACAGTGAAAGTTGTAAAAACCAAGCCCATAAGAAAATGGCACGAAAACTGTTTTTTCAACAATTTCACTGCATTTGGAATTTTTTTCCCGCTTCCCAGTACACAGCATGGAATATTAAATACCGTCACTATGAAATGCAATTTAGATGGAATTCTAGAAAGGACATTTCATACATTGCCTATGAGAGGGGGTATAAATAGGTAAAATCTTAGGAGAAGTTCCCTTTAAGTCAGGAGAGGCAACAGGTCGTCTTTTGAATATACTTTTATTGTATATTTTCTATAGGAAGAATTTTTTGAAGTTTTTGTTTACTTGTCAAAGATTGTCAATTTTCACAATTCCAAAAACAGGACTGTGGTGGAATGGTCTGACTTGTTAAATTTCTGATCACACTGAGGTATTAGCAGGTTTGATAGAACCTCACAGACCCTATAGTTAGTCACTCAAAGCATTGCATATAGAGTGTGAACAGGGCCTTAAGATACTGTAGTTATGATGGCCCTACCGTCACCCTTGACCCCAATACTGGGCATGCTGGTTGTTAACATCTCTGCAATTAATGTTCTGGAAGGTGTCTACTAGTAGCTCAAAATTAGATGATATCCATGTCGATGGGGAGTCAGGGTATGACGAATTTTCAAAGGATTCTCATACTTTTTCTTGTTGGATAGTAGGATTGGTTTAGTATGACATATCTGTACAATATAATTCTCTCTCTGTATCTCTCTTTCTCAAGCCTCAGACAAACAGTACCAAGAACAGCGCTGGAGTGACCAGTCCGAAGGGCCCCATTCCTCCAGCTGCCCTGGTATGAGTATAGGGATCGGGTGGAACGGTACTTTTGTGTATTTGTGACATAGTTGGGGATAACAGCGGAGGGGAGCGAGGGATAGCGGGTGCGTTACAAAGTCTGGTCCTCTTGTGTGTGGAGGGAAGCCTTCTCGCAGTCTTTTCATTGGGAAAGTTTGTTTTGTGTCTGTGGTTCAGCGATGTCTGTGGTCTGTCTCAGAAAGGTCTCTCTGTGGGGTCTTGGACTTCTGTTTTAATCTGTCTGTGGCTCGGAAAAGTTTGTGGTCTGTCTCTGGATTGGGGAGTCTGTCATCTGTCTGTGGTGTAGATTAGTCTGTAATCTCTCTGTGGGGTAGTCAGAGGTCTGTGATTTGTCTAGTAGTCTTTGCCTGTCTTTCCACTTCTTCCATTTTTCAGCCCTTCTGCCCTGCCATCTCTTTTCCGCCCTCTCTTGTGCCCTCCTAGCTTGGGCTGGATTTACATGAAGTGCATTTAGTTACATTCACTAAAGCTGCGCTCACCTCCTCCTCCTCTCCCCGCGCTGCCGTGTCCCCGCCGTGCTACGGAGCGGCAGGCTCACGGCAGTGTGCATGCAGCCTTATTCAGTATTTTTCACTATTTGTTTCATTGCAGCTACTTGGTAAGAGCTCATTAATGTACACTCTGCCCCCATCTTGACAGAAAAATGTAGATATTTTCTCTAGTTTATTAAACAACAAAAAAAAATGAAATATCACAAGGACAAGTTTTTTGCACCTGGATTTGGGGATCCTCTGCCTCTTCCTTGCAGATCCTCTCCAGTTCCCTTTGTTTGGTTGCTGAATGTTGGTGGAAGCAATTTTCAAGTCTCTCCAGAGATGCTCAATTGGGTTTAGGTCCGGGCTGTGGCTGGGCCGGTCAGGAATGGTCACAGAGATGCTCTGAAGCTTCTGCTTTGTTATTTTAGCTGTGTGCTTAGGGTCAAGAGGTTCTCATCCAGGATATTTCTGTACTTGGCCTCATTAATCTTGGCCACAGTGATCTTGGGGTTCTTCTTTAGCTGTCTCACGAAGGCTCTTCTCCCATGATTCCTTAGTTTGGCTGGACAGCCAGGTCGAGGAAGAGTTGTGATCTTCCCAAACTTCTTCCATTTAAGGATTATGGAGGCTATTGTGTTCTTAGGAATCTTGAGTGCTACAGAAATTCTTTTGCAACCTTGGGCAGATCTGTGCCTTGCCACAATTCTGTCTCTGATCTCCTTGGGCAGTTCTTTAGACCTCATGAATCTCATCTGCTTAGACATGCACTTTGAGGTGTGAGGTCTTGTATAGACAGGTGTGTGCCCTTCCTAATCAAGTCCAATCAGTTTAATTAAACACAACTGGACTCCAATGAAGTAGTAGAACCATCTCGAGGAGGATCAGAAGGAAATGGACAACATTTGAGATAAATATATCACAGCAGGGTCACAGCAGGGAATGGTCTGAATACTTATGACTGTGATATTTTAGTTTTTCCTGTTTAATAAATTAGCATAAATATCTACATTCATGGTTTTTTTCTTTCAAGATGGGGTGTAAGATGTACAGTGTAAATTAATGAGCATAAATGAGCATACTCTTTTGAGTATGGAGACTTTAGGATCTTGATATCAGCTCTACGTTCATTAAAAAAAACTATACTTTAAATGGACCCTGTTAGCAGGTTTTCACATATGAGATTAAGGAGGGCCTGTCAGGTTGAATTGGGAAGCTAATCCAACTACAGGTCCTTATAGACCTTTGGTTTAGGGTCCCATATTAACCTGTTTGTTGGCTGTAGGTTAGGAAATCTAAAATAAAGAAACTTCTATACTAGCTTTGATGTGAGGCCGATGAGGAACATCGGACTTACATTGGAAGATCTCATGCCGATGCACCCTCTCCCGATCCGGCAAGTGAAGCCAGGATAATGCACATGCCTTCCTACAGCACCTGCGCAGTGAAGCTCTACTAATAGCTCTACTATTGTATTGACCACTAAACATAATTGTAGCTTAGTTAAAAGGCTTTGTACACCTTTTGTGGTCTGAAAATAATTTCCAATAGGTTTTCAATTGAAAATGTGTTTTGTTTGCTTTCAGTATGTGCCTTTTCTGTCATTCACTCATTCATTCAATCAGCCAGACAACTCACTATGTCTCTCTTACCTGTCTTCTTCTGGTTAAAAACACTCATTAAAGTTTTTTTAACCACTTAGGAGATTACAGATAAGAAGCAGTGTGGATTTCTCTGTACAAGTTAAAATACAGCCTTCCAGGAGTGAGAGAAGTAACATCTACAAGAAACAAACTGTTAGTGAGATTCGTTTCCTTGGGTCTTAATAGATGCAATGGAATAATAATGAATAAAATGCCCATAGATGTACACAGCCTTTTAAGATACAGTAACATAATGGGGGGTATCAATGTGACACGGCTGTTTATATAGGCAGGTCAGATAAAATTAGTCCACACATTGGGGCAGATTTACTTACCCGGTCCTGTCGCGATCCCACGGTGCGCTGCCCGACGAGGATTCGGGTCCTGGCGCGATTCACTAAGATCGTGCGTCCGAGTTCCTGCATGTGTCGCTTCTGCTCCACCGGAGTTCCCCTGCTTCTTTCCGGTGAGTGCTTGATCTTGCGACATATTTCCTTTTTTAAATTGTCCGATGGCCCGCCCCCTGATTTCTGTCGCGAAGGGGCTGATGCACCACAATCCGATCGCGTGCGCCAAAAAATTCAGGGCAAAAGAGAAATATTCGGGAAACCCGACGAGAGTGCGGCTTTCGGACCCTTAGTAAATGAGCCCCATTATACACATTCAGATATATGCACTTTTATCACTATGTTTTTCACTTTTCCTAGATTTTAGAAAACATATAAATCAAGCCTCACATGCTCCTCCCCTGCTATCCTCTATCTCCCCTACTACCTATACCTTCCTGGCTATTCTGGTTCTCTCCTCCTTCCCATTTCTCATTCTTTCTTCCTCTATAGGAGCCTCAAACCACAGTTATTCATAACCTGGTGGACGGGATAAAGGTATTTGCCATATCTTTACCTCTCTCTTCATGTGTCATGTTTCATGCACTCTCTTTCCTACAGAGCAGTAGAGGGACCTTTGTATGGTCACAGTTCAACTTTATTATTATTTTATATGGTTCCATTCTCAAGACCATTGGGTAAACTTTCTTATTCTAGCGGTAGATTTTCTACAGGTCTATTATAAGTCTTTGATCGTCACCTTCTGTGATGGGTGAAGTTTATAGGATCAGGCAAAGGACACTTCTTACTTAGTCTTTCTTTTAGAAGAGCACTTTGGCACAGATGACAATCTGTATTAGGGTTCCTCTTCTTCTTATGGGACAAAGGGGTCTCTACACCCACTACGCCTACATCATGCATCAATAGAAATTTAGAAAAGAGATAATCCGACATCAGTTCTAGAAGGTCCATGTTGATTCCATCAAAAATCACCACAAATGCCTTCCCTTGTATTATCATGTGGAGTAATATCTCTACTAAGCAACATACCCAACCTACCTAGTCTAGTCGGAGTGTAATATTACCCATCTTGGTTCAGTATTGAGGATGTAGGGTGCATTGCTGGACCACCTTCTAGATATTGGTTGTGTTTTGGCACCTTGAAAGGACTAAGGTTGTTTATATAAAGCCTAGAATTTGGCATAATGTTACTCATATAGACATGTTTTGGAAGCTCTTCTTGGTATGATGGGTTTGTGGTGGGATTTACATATAGTATATGTATTTTAAGAAACTGTTATAGAACTTTTTTTCCAACACTTACTTCCCATAGTCCATCCCAAAGTATTATTTTATGGGTTAATCTGCTTGTTGCTTGACCGACCTAATGCTGTCCTGTAATGTGGTGCTCCAGCAGAAGATCTAACATCCAGCATGCCCAATTCTCTAACATCTGCCATCATGGAACAGTCGAGCTGCTCTCTTAAATGTAGCCTTAATTTTAACCAACATTTGTCAGGATCTTCTTAAAGCTGTCTTCGCATCTTATAAAGTAATAATATATTGATAGATTGGGCTATCACTTTATGATCAGTGCAGATCAGTCTTCTTAAAACCCCACCAATCCTGAGGATGAAGCTGATGAAGCACTGGTGAAGTGTTGCATCCCATGAATTGTAGTAAACTTTAATATTAGGTAACCCTAATATTCAGAAAGTGACCTGTAGAGGAAGTGGCTAAGATCTAAGATTTGATGGGGTTCACAGAGGCTAACTCTCCATTGTTCATAAAGTGATAAAACGGTATTCCCATCATATAACATGTTTAGGGAATGAGTTAAGCCTCAAATTTTTATCCTATTAGATTTAAGGTTTTATTTAACTATTTCATGGATACAAATTGGGATCTGTTCTTATTGTCGTGACAGACACCTATCCATCAAGCATTGCTCTGGATCTGGTCTCCATTGGCCAACTGTTCAAGATTCTAAAACTCCATTGGCTGATATTTCTAATAGATGATCTCCTTAAATCTATCAAAATCTATTGGCCTCAATTGTGCCTTAGATCTTCCGCTTCTACACACACTTTGGGTACAATAATTCCCTCTAAAGTCAATGACTAGGTCATCAACATTAGCGTGGAGATCATTGCTTGACTTTGAGAAGAATGCAAGGTGCCCTCACCCTGTGGAGGATCCTCTACAGTTCAGCATTTTGTACTGTGGAGAATACAATATAGTGAACCATTATTGGCATTGACATGTAGCTATATTTTTAGCCATAATTTGGCCAACTTGGTGTCTTTCTACATGTCAAATATCATTTAGTATCTGCAATGTAAGTTTAAGGTATTGTGATCCTGAAAAGAAGTTGACATCGCAATTGGTTTTGACTAGGTGACCATATGATTGTTCTATAGATGTTGCCTCTAACCATTGTGATTTTGTCTTTCCCTGTCGTTAACTCACATCTGCTTCCACCTTCACTTCTTCCCAACATTCCACTATTTTTTGTTTTCTCCTACAGGAATCCTCGGATAGTACACATACCAACCCCGAAGATGAAGAAATGAAAGGTATGGTAGATCTACAGTGAATACCTCATTTCTATTCCTCTTTTCCATCGACAACTTCTCTAGTGGACTGACCATCTGGTTGATCACTAAATCTACACAAGCCCTACCAACACCCAAACTTCCATTCCTATAGTCCTGTTATATGATACATAATGACAACAGGGACACAAAAGACCAACACGGACTTGGACCTTACAAACATATGGACACATACCATGAAACGTATTTGCATTTATGACCATTTACTCTCACGTTGGTTCTTGTGCTGTTCCTGTGTTTAGTTTGTAATATGTCCATGCATTTGTTCAACAGAACCCCTTATTTTATTTTATTTTATTTATACTCTCATTTTATTAATTTTTACTTGCTTATTTAGATTTTTTTTCTAAATAATATAGACCATATACTTCTTCAGTTGAAATTTTTTTGAGATGTAAAAAAAATATTACCCTGATTAAAACATATTACCACTAGGAATATCCTTCCATGCCCTTTGTAACAGACTCATATTAATTCCTAATGTGCCTAAGGCCAAAGTTGATGGTCTTAATTTTTTTTACTTCAAGAATCCATGATGGATCTGGAAAACTTGACAAAGAAAAAAATAAATGAGCTAAACAAAACTCAAAGAAAATGTTTGCATAGAAATAATAACTATAGTACAAATGTTTAATTCTGTTTTTTTATTCTTAACTCCTTAAAGGGAATCTCTTCTTTTGACATTCATTCCCTTTTTATTATATTGGTCTAGTCTTAAAATTCCCACCACCGGCAGTCTTACACCAATATTCTCTCCAACCTCTTAGTGAATATGGGTGCAGGAATAGTGAATAGTTCCGTTTTTCTGTGGCGTGCCGGGCATTCACAACCCGATCTGCCCTTTGCAGGTCATAAGTGGTGAGGAGAGTGAGATTTATATGGTTTTTATATTAAAAAAACTGGCGGAGGAGCCAAAGTAAATCTGCGCAAAAGTGTCCCAATGATCAGTAATCAATGTTGGCGAGCTAAATTAAGAATTGTTTAATTGTCCCATGGCACCACCACACTGGAAATTGAGCTTTACACAGTTTATTGAAAACATTGTTCATCCAGAGTAACATGTGGACATGTCTAGTCCTCCAGAGCAAGACTTCATCCTAGCATCTTGCTAATAAGGGTCCGGAAGGAAAACAATCTTTATAAGGCTACATTCACACGACCGTATGATTTCTCCAGTCCCGTATTTACGGGCCGTATGAGCCTGTTTATATACGTGACGTTTTTCATCCGTATGCAGCACGAATGTAACCCGTATTTTATACGTCCTCATAGACTTCTAGGGCATACGGAACTGAAATACGGGAGAAAATAGGACATGCTCTATATTTTCATACGGCCAGTATACGGTACGGTACGCTACAGTGTCAAAAACGGCAATATAAATGGTTGGACGTATTGTCCATTGAAATGAATGTGGCCGTATGTAACCCATAAAAAAACGGTACAGATACGGCCGTTTTCATACAACCATAGAATTCCCAAATAGAACCTTTAAAAATTTCAAGAAGTTTTTTTTTTCCAACTATCTTGTTGTAGCCATTCTTCTCATTTGGTTCTCTCCATCGTTGGTCCCCTTTCTCATGATTGCCTACATTATACTGAGTCTTTGTTGTTGTCACCATTTTCCTCATCGATTGCTGCACTTGTTCCTCTCCATGTCCCTTTGTGAAATTTACTCATGGTCTGTCTGGCTTCAACTCGTCTTCTCTCCTCTCTAGTGCTGAAGTTCTCAGATATTTTAAGCTCAGTGAGACGGGGCTCGGGGGCTCTGGAGGCTGAGGGACCCCAAGCAGCGGTCGCTCAGCAGCCCCTCTCCCCATCCTTCCCCCATTCACCTCTCGCACAGCGTAAGTAATAGGATGGGGGTATAGGAAATCCTTACAGCGTATGCATGAAGACCATTTATACTCAACAGGATAGATCAGCTCAATATAGAAAAATGACATTTTGATGCTGCATTGGAGTTTTTTTATACAGTATTTTTGAATATGAAATGTGATTTCTTAATGATGAGTAGAGACATGTATGCCGAGCTACAGCGTGATTGCTTAATGATCTGTAATGACAATATCTGTATGTATTAATGGACAGGGAGTTAAGTGTAGATATAATAAAGCCCCCCTCGTGTGTCTGTCACTGTGATATGTGTGGGGGCTTGGCACTACCTATATTAATATGGTGAGGGGTGTGGGGGATGGAGACTGGCATTGTCCTTGCCTGTATGTAATGAGATGTTGTATGTGTTTCTTGTCACTCACATTGCTGCTGTGTCTCTGCTCTTTCTGTGTTGATATCTGTTTTCTTTTTTTCTGTTTTTTATTTTTGTTTTATTTGGTTGTTTCCCTACCGCTCCGACCCCTCTGAATCCTATGAATTTTGGCTCCACTTCTGCCTATATTGCTATCTCTCTTCAATCTCTGCTCTGCCGTGTGTCCTGCCCTTCTGCTTTTTACTTATCTCTGTTCTTCTGTCTTTTTTTCTTGGCTCTTTTCCTCTTCACCTTATATCACCTCTGCCAATTCCTCTTCATTCTCTACATACGATGCTTGTCTTACTTTTTTTTATCTTTTATCTCTTCTTTCTGATCTTTGGCTTGTCTTATACCTTAATCTCTATTCTTATTACATATCTTATTACATATTCTTCGGCTTTTTATTCTATGTTTTTGTTTCTGCTTCTACATTTTTGTCCCATCCAAATTTCCTCGGCCTTTGCCCTGTCTCTCCTTTTTTGATTCATCCCTCTGTCTTCTACCTTAACTTCTGTCTCTTAACTTTCTTTTTCTTTCTTTTTGTCTACCACTACTTCTGTCTCTTTCACTACTTCTTTTCTGTAATGTATCTCTCTATCTTTCTTGCCTCTGTTCCGCTGGGTTTCCTGATAAATCTTTCCACCTTATCTTATCTACACTTCTCTGCTTTACTAACTCTGTTACTGTCTCTTGTCTTTATTTCTTCGTCTCTGCTTCACGACTTTGGGACCTGTCTCTTGTTCTTCTACCTATGTCTCTGCTGATCTGTCACTGGTTCTCTTCCTGTCAATTTCTGCTTCTGTCTCTCGTCTATCTACCTCTGTCTCTTGTCTCGGTTTCTATCCCTCTCCCTGGTACCTGTCTCTTTGTCCCCCTCCCAGCTGCTAGATTTACAGATATATTTAACACAGTCAGACGAGGCTCAGAAGCAGAGGGAGTGCAGTATTCCAACACGCAGCATCGGCTCTCCCAGCCCCACCTAAACTCTCCGTTTGTACAGCGTAAGTAGAACTCGCGCATACAAACGCATCTCACATGGGCTCGAGTCCCACCGCCTTCCAACTGTTGACCTATCTCTTATCCATTGACTTCCTCCTCACCATATCTTTGCCTCTCTTCTGGTTTTCTTCAGATGCATGTCTACATCATCGTACTGACCACCGACCTCCTTCCAACCACAGAGTGTTCGATCATAATGTTTACCGACTTCCAACTTTACTCCTTGAGTTCTTCCTGTCTTCTATGTCATCCATGTCTCATTGTACATTTTACTTGTACCTATTATATTCATGTTTTGAGCTATGCCTTTGGTCTTCTTAGTCTTATGAACCACAGTGCACAACACCTTTAAATACCCTTTGACTGAGGTCATTTCACAACCCTTTGTTTTGTTCTATTCACCAGGACCTTCGCCCTTCCTCCACACTCCCTTCTAACCAGAATGGTCGTCTTCTTCTCAATATTTCTTTATTCTCTCCTTATGATGACTTCTAACCTTTATTCTTTCCCATTTCGAACAAACCTTGTGACATGTTCTGTGCTTCAACTAATCACATATTTCCTATTATCTTCATATTCTATCGCTCTAATGTTGTTTTCTTATAGACAATTACACTTTTCTTATTTGTACTTATGTTATGACAGTTGTCCAGGTCATTTTAATCCTTAGTTTTTTATTGCTTAATGCGTTCCCTTTTCAGCAAAACATCTGCTCATCACATTTCATCAGAACTTCTTACTTTGCTATTTGCTTTGTAAATGTGTGAATCTCAGTCCTTAGGAGTCCAGTGGAAGTTGTTATCCCTTGCTTCACGGTTCTCTGTGGCCAAATCTTGTAGTAATGGCTGTCCACCCACTGGACTCCCCAGCACTGATATGAATACATGTATAAATGAATAATATACAGATCTTTTCCCTAAAAGTTATACATCGACCTGGTCAACTTCTTCTGTTCTAGAATATGCAGCCATTAGATGGCACAGGAGTTACAAGGTGATAGGTTCCCTTTAAATAGACACCTTATAGGGCAGATAAATCTCATGGAGAGGATTCTCCTATATGAATCTGCTATATGTTCACCACATTATAAAGATGTTACTAATGTTAGCTCTGTGTGACCATTACTATATGGCTTGCCTCAACTTTGACTTGCCATTTGATGTGAGCTATAAATCTCATGATGCTTCACATCATCTTAAGCCCATAATACCATATCTGCCTTTAAGGAGGACAGTGTAATTAACATTATCTCCAAATCCACCTGAAGACCATAAGTATACAGTCAGAAGGCTTAGCTTTTATCCTCTACAGTATAACTGTGTGACATCAACCTGTCTAATCATCCAAAGTAGCTGTGATAGGTCCTTTTGCCACCCCAACCCCTATATTAAGACTATATAGAGCTTGGTGGTCAGATGACAGCAGAGAGTTTCCTTATATGTAATAGCATAAACTTCACAATGCATTGACTAATATCCTCAACTAAAATACCACAACAATGATTTGAGGAGGATCGAATGAGCCTAATACATTTTCTTATTTTCTTATACATGACTTCCAGGAATCCCAGTGTTTTTATGCTGCTGAGCATTTCATCTGCATGATTTCTCTCTATCTTAACCCACCATTGTCCCCATCATCCACCATCATCATCGTCGTCATCTTGGCATCTTTCCAGTCTTTTCTGCTGACCATGAGTCTAATTTTCCGCTTACTCTCTCTGTCTCCATCTTTCTATTTAATGGCTACTTTGTTTTTCCAGCTCGAAAACAGGAGATCATTAAGATAACGGAGCAACTGATTGAGGCAGTGAATAATGGAGACTTCGAGGCATATGCGTGAGTTACTTATGGCTATACCCACCCATGACTGCATAGTAATAGGAGGCTACAGGATCACTGATACATGTTTAGTACAAATATTAAAGGGAACCTGTCATCAAATTTATTGTGCAGGTTACTTATGCAGTACTTGCCAAACTTTTACTTGCTCATCTCACCAATTAAGGGGGTAACCAATTGGTGAGATCAGTGCCCCTTGTATTTGTTGTGTCAGGCATCATACACTTATTTTATACACACTGAGAGCAGAACTGTTCTAGATGCCCAGGGCAACCAATCACAGCTAAGCTTTCATTTTCCCACAGCTGTTTATAAAATTAAAGCTGAGCTCTCATTGGTTTCCATGGGCAACTAGAACAGTTTTACCTCAGAAACTTCTGATAAATCTTCCCCCATAGATCTCAAGTATAGAAGGAGTGTCCCTTTTAGTTAAGGCTCTGCTGAAGGGGGTCACACAGGCGGAGGAGCAGATTTTGAACTCTAGACAGCATTGTTTTGATGTAATTGCATCTCTTCAGCACAATGTAGGGAACTGGTTTTGCTTTTGATTAGGGATGGGAACTAAGAGTTCTTCTTACGGAGACTTTGCGAATTTAGGCCATACACAGAATATATACACATGATTTTATCAATTTTATATTTAAGATTGATGTAAGTGACCACACTGACTTTTCTGATTGTAATCTTAGTAACTGACTAAACATGGTTACTACAATAACTCCTGTGGTTTGCACCATAATAAAAACTCTCACTTTATTTCCAATTGTAGGAAGATTTGTGACCCAGGATTGACCACGTTTGAGCCAGAAGCTTTGGGTAACCTTGTGGAAGGAATAGATTTTCACCGATTTTACTTTGAGAACTGTAAGAAGTCAAATGTTACAATAATTTCAGATTCTTTTGATGTGGGAACATTTGGTGATTTACCTTGTGTACATCCACTTGTATGAATCTACTAAAGTGTGCCTCCTGGCAACAAGTGTTCAAAATTAGCCATACACATTAGGATGGGGGTTGGTCAAAGACTTAAAGGGGTTTTCCCACCAAGGAAAGTTAGGCCCTATCCACGGGATAGCGCCTAACTTGCTGATCAGTGTGGTCTCAGTGCTGAGACCCTGGTAGATCGCAAAAATTAATTGGAGCAGGCGGCCGCGCATGACCGACGGACACCGCCGAGCACCATCTGTGGGGGTCTAAGCACTGACACCCCCACTGATCAGCAAGTTAGGCCCTATCTGGTGGATAGGGCCTAACTTTCCTTTGTGGGAGAACCTTTTAACAGCTATCTCCTCCGAGTCCCCTACAAACATGCACACTAAGCCTGGCTCAGCTGAGCGTAAATATATTCTGAATGGAAAAATGGGAAGAAGCCCCTTCTAGATACTCCTGGTTGGGGCTTATCTTTTGAAGAATGGAAAAGATATTGAGATCAAATGGAAGATGTCAAGAAAAGTCTGGAGGACTCCAGACATTTTTGATTAGAATTTTGTGAGTTAGGCCTACATACTACTTACCGGTATATTTATGGTCATCTTAAACTAGACATCCCTTTGATGGTATCAGCTGGAATAAATGGGTTGTCCATGTTCTTCATGAGCGCATGGGTCCTCCAGACTTAGAGATGTTCTACGTAGTTAGTGCCAGCTAAATGCTGAGGCTCATATGAGGGACTGCCCTCTGTAATGTACACATGTCTGTCTAGGGTAGATGCTCTTATCAGTAGGCCTTTAAATCATATGAGCAGGGGTCCTAAGCCCTAAACCCCACATATAAATTGTGTGTTGGTTATGTATGTATTTCCTCTTTATTCTTCTCTATGGGACTCAAATAGATGAACAAAGTGGTGGTGCACATGTGTGAGCCACTTCTGTATTCAAAAGACCAAAATCAGACCCCTTAGATCAGATACCTATAACCTGGAGGCACATGATAGTACAGTAGGACCCCATAGTGACCTATCAATACCAAAATGGAGCAGCAATACAGCCTAAACATTTTGCAAGCTCCAAAATCCATCTTGCCGACAACAATTGGTAGGTACCCTACTCTTAAAGAGATTGACCCAAGATTCAATGTTTATCCATAGGATAAGGGGTAACATACCAATTGGTGAGAGTCCAACCTTATCGATTTCCATTCATTTGGGGCACGGGATCCCTGTTCTCATGATTGGTCCCTTTAATGTCAGCTTCTTAAGTAATGTCATCCCACGTACATGGTATATATTAGAATTTTGTAGTATATATTATATTTTTTCCTTTATTTTTGCTCTCTTTAGTGCTGTCCAAGAACAACAAGCCAATCCACACGACCATTCTGAATCCTCACGTTCACGTGGTAGGAGAGGACGCTGCCTGCATCGCCTACATCCGCCTGACACAGTACATTGATACACAGGGTCGACCTCGCACCAGTCAGTCCGAAGAGACCCGTGTTTGGCATCGTCGTGATGGCAAGTGGCAGAATGTCCACTTCCACTGCTCAGGGGCCCCTGTGGCACCCCTCCAGTGACAGTAAGATCCTGCAGGCTACTATTGGAATAATATTGTATAGTTGGCGTGTCTGCCAGTCTATGAGTAACTGCTGGGTAATCTTATGATACATGGCTCAGTGCTTGGCATCTTTCCTGCCTATAAAAGAACATTCATTTTATCTCTGCAGGAAAAACGCTTCCGTCGCTAATATACGGAGGCATAATTCATGCCCTGTGTTTGTAGGATGATCTATGGGATATAAAGACAATTTATGAAGCGCCCTTTTATTATAGAGCTGCAGAGTTTACAGCCATTTACCGATTCTATAGTCGGGATAAAATATGTCTATTTTTATTGGAATGGAAACGATGTAGAATGTAAAGGTTAAACCTCAAATGGACTGCAGATGATTTGATGCAGCCATGTAAATTACTATTTTCGATATCTTAAACGGGACCTGTCACCAAGTAAAAAAAAATCATGTGCCCATGATCAATTTGGTGTTGGTTTCATTAAAGGACACCTACCACCAGGATGAAGGATTGTAAACCAAGCGCACTGACATACTGGTGTGTGTCCCCTATGGCAGGATCTGCTCTTCTTTTAGTTTCTTATACCATTGTTTTTTTAATAAAAAAAGGCTTTAAAAATCATGCAAATGAACATGAGGGGCTCCAGGCTCAATTATCACCTATGGAGCCTGGAGCCCCTTAGGCTCATTTGCAGATCCTAGCAGAGGGGCACACACCAGTATGTCAGTGTGCTATATCCTTGATCCTGGTGGTAAATGTCCTGTTCACCAGTGCCACATATATGTGAAATAGGTTTTACTCGGGTTACCTTTTAATTTAAGGGATGTCTCTGTTAGGCACGGAAACAAATGCTTGTTCCCAAAATCAATAGTGCCGATAGAAGAGGCACCAATTTAGGTGCTTGGAAAATGGAAGTTTTGCACAGTAAGTTTGCATAAATCAGTAGTACAAGATACTTTGTAACTGTTATCATTATGCTAATGAGTCAAAAGAGTTAAAAGAGCCCCTTCATGCTGCAGATTCACAGGATGTTACACTGCGCTGGAGCACTTCCACCAACCGACTGTGTGACATTACAGCAGGCAGAGGGCAGGGGAAGTGCTGAGGGAGCAGGGCTGGATTAAGGTTGGTGGGGGCCCTCAGGCACAA
The DNA here is from genome assembly GCA_019512145.1 of Engystomops pustulosus. NCBI lineage: Eukaryota > Metazoa > Chordata > Amphibia > Anura > Leptodactylidae > Engystomops > Engystomops pustulosus. The sequence continues at coordinate 18,419,041 of CM033644.1, forward strand.
AACCTGGTGGGGACCCCCAATGAATGTAGTCCAGCCAGGGAACAGCAATTGCTATATACAGCCTCCCCAGTAATCACTACATACAGCCCCCCACAATCACTACATACAGCCTCACCAGCAATCACTATATACAGCCCCCCCGGCAATCATTACATACAGCTCCCCCAGCAATCACTATATATAGCTCCCCCGGCAATCACTACATACAGCTCCCCCAGCAAACACTATATGCAGCCCCCCAGCAATCACTGTATACAGCTCCCCCTGCAATCACTATATACAGCTCCCCCAGCAATCACTATATACAGCCCACTCGCAATCACTGTATACAGCTCCCCCAGCAATCACTGTATACAGCCCCCCCAGCAATCCCTTTATACAGCCCCCTCGCAATCACAGTATACAGCTCCCCCAGCAATCACTGTATACAGCCCCCAGTAATCCCTGTATACAGCCCCCCCAGCAATCACTATATACAGGCCCCTCAGTAATCACTATATACAGCCCCCTGTAATCACCATATACAGCTCACTAACAATAACCATATACAGTTCAGGAGCATTAACTATTTACAGCTCCCTATAATAACTGTATACAGTCCCCATATAATAGCTATATACAGCCCCCATATAATAACTAAACACAGTCCCCTATAATAACTATATACAGCCCCCATATAATAACTATATGAAGCCCCCTATAATAGCTATATACAGCCCATCTATAACTATATAAACCCCTCCAACAAGATGGCGGCACCCTGCCGCTGGCGGCGCACTGACGGAGCCCCATTGTCTATCACTGCTTACATACTGCCCAGTTCTCTGAACCAGCTGTTAAAGCAGGCGGTTCAGTGAAAAGCAGGAGTGGGAGATTTCCTAGAAGTCTGTGCACTGGGCAGGGGGAGCAGTGAATTACAGCAGCTAGGTCTCTACTCACCAGCATAAAGAGGACATTAAACTATAAGAACAGATTGCAGAGGGAACCACTGTTGTTCCTCATGAATACACACAGAATTACTACACGGGTAGCAGCCATAGCAGCTGCTATGGGACCTGCAGTGTCAGGGGGCATCTGGGCTATTGGTTGTATATATGCTGTATGTCTGTATATGGGTGGTATGTATATGTTCTATATGTGTGTGCATATGTGATGTGTATAAGCTGTATGTCTGCATATAGTGATGGTTTCTTGCTCTATATGTGTGTGCATATATGATGTGAATGTATGTATATATGGTGGGTATACACCGTATGTATGTTTATGCTGTATGTGTGTATATGGTATGTATATCCTGTAGGTATATAAGTATATAAATGTGAGGGGGGCCCCATCCATAAGTCTGCTATGGGGCCCTGCCTCTCCTGTATTTGTATAATGTTTTTTCATGTATTCCTCGTGTGTGTAGTTACCGCCACCCTCTTTCTCCGCAGCCTCCAGTAATGCTCTCCTGGCTTCACCAGAAAAGAGGAAGTGCCAGAGACTTTTGGCTCCGCCGCTCCGAGAGTTCCAGCGGCGAGGAAAAGCACGTGACCGCATGCTTGTGCCGTTCCCTCTCATCCCTCCTCCCCCTCAACCCCTCCAAATCCAGACTTCTTCTATTCTTGTGGCCCTCAAACCCCCCCATGTGCACACGTATCCCAGACATCCACTGCCTGGACTCATGAAGTGTTTGCAAGAGGACAAGACAAGGTCGTAGGACTAAGCCTCCTGTGTATGTTTCCTTTTTGACCTTTACGCATTCTAACCCCTTCCAAGCTGTGAAAGAGGGTAGCTGTATGACCCCCCCTACTATTGTACGGGGGGTATAAGTGCATCCATTGACTTATTGCTGAGAAATATTTCACCTTCAGCCCACTTCCCTCTGTCTTTTTGCCTCTTCTTTTTTTTTTGGTGGGGAGGGGCTGTCGAGGGGTGGAGGGATTGTCTGAAATCTTGAGGGGCTGGGGGGAGAGAACCGTGACCTTCCCGTGGAGCCGTTCCTTCCTGTGTGTTTGCGCGTCCAACGTGAAATGAGTCGTCCAAACAGAACAAAGAGAAAACAAACAAAAAATAAAAAAAGTGTTCTAAAAAAAAAAAACAAACAAAAAAAGTAAAAAAAAATAAATCTCTTTTTTTTTTTTAAACAATTCATTTCCGCACAAAGCAGTTCTCCCAGGGGCCCCCACTGCCACCCCTTTATGTTGTTTTATTTTGCTTTAGGAATGCTAAAAAATCAATACATATATATATATATTGGGAGAAGAACAATATATATATATATATTTAGAATATGGTCCAACTCCAACAACCCCACACCCTGTAAATAATGGTTTCATCCATTGTCTGCAGTGGGAGCATGGCCGGCGCTTTTTATGGCGTGTGCTTATTGTCCGTCAGTTCTCAGTGAGTGCGATTCTCCTCTGACATGTGGGGTCAGCACATCGGATCCATGATGTCACCTTTTAATACTGAGAAACATACACATATATATATAGCAGGGATTCCAAAGTATACCATATATATATATTTCCTTTAACGTAGCCTGGGTTTCATTCTTTGGCCCACAAGGAGATATTTTAGTGAATTCTACTTTTTCTTTTCTTTCGTAGGGTATGGCATTTTTGCAGAAGGTTTAGGTTTTATAGGATTTCCTGTGTTTGCAGGGTGGGAAAGCAAAAAAACCCAAAGGGTAATTTGGGTTTAGTATCGAATCTTCCAGAATGCATAGGTTGCCCTAAAAGTGGACCGGATTGCATGGAGACAGCCATTGTACACCAAAACAATACTGCCTATCGGAGATATGACTGAGCCAGGAGGTATTAGACCCTTCATGTTTTGGTGGTTTCACTTCTTAAAGGGCATAGATATGTGGAATCCAATAAGATGGCTGCTTCTGATAGGTCAGGGAGTAGCGGGTCCACTAGAGAGAAGCAGCAACCAAATCTTCAGGGATTGATGGAAGCAGAAATGCAATTATCTCAAATGTGCCTGATCTAGATTGGTGGGACAGAGTCTTCTGCGGAACCCCAACAGACTACGATGGGGGTGCATGTAGCGCTCCTACCCCTATTGCCAATTAACTCAAGTTTACAGGGTTCAGAGCAGTGACCCCAAGGGAGAGGAGAGGCGAATCTCCGGCCTGACTTGTTTTCATTTGTTGCTGTTTAATTTTCTGCATGCCCTTTAAACAGAAATCCTATAAATACATATATATATACATAAATCTATATATATAAGAGAAACAAGAGGACAGCTTGTTCGTTTTATGAATGCCAGTGGGGTTCTTTTGCTGCTGTCTTCCTTTACATTTCTGTTTTCTCGTCTCTTTCTCACTCTTTTTTTCTGAGCCTTGTAAGTGTCAAAATAAGAGGATAAAGACTAAAGAAGAAAATCTTCCTCTTGATTTGTTTCAGAATATTGCAAATTAAAAAGAAAACTGTATAACGCTTGACTACCATATTTCTTTCTTGTATCGTCCTGTGGACTCCTGTGGAGCCTTCATTGTACATTCATTTTAAAGGGCAACTCCAAAAAAGCTTTAAGTTTTATCCTGGTTTCTGAAAAAAGCAGGAAGATGTTCTAGAGCCCCTGTGAAGCCCCTCTTCCATACAAGTTAGATGAAAATTGTCTAAATCTGCTGATTTTGGCAGGCTTGGCCAATCATCTAAAGTATACGGGACTCCAGGCCTTCTTGGACAATCAGGCAAGTAGAAATTTAAGTATCTGATCCTTTAAAGGGAACTTGTCAGTTAATACAACCTACACTAATAGATTGTGTCTTTGAAAACATTTATTATACAGCAACTATCCCTATATTGTTCTTCCCCATACTTTTAAAATTTCACTTTCCGTGAATAAAGCTGTCTCACCATCTACACATATTTATGTTCTCCCAACTAAGCCCACCTCCAGCTTCCTGACTGACAAGAGGTATGCTTTCTCTTCATCCCAATCAACTCGGCTCTGCTACCTGATTTCCCCTTCCTCTGGAATGAGAGAGACGCTGGCTGTGTGGTACTGACTCGCTTAAGAGAAATCGGCTCCCTCATTACCCTCTGCCACTGAAATCAGAGTGATGCTGGTTGTGATTGACCCACTAAAGAAGAGAAATAGACTCAATCATTCCTCCTCGGAGTAATGCTGGCCGTGTTTGACTTGCTAAAGAGAAATCAACTCTCACATTCCCCCTCACTTGTGCATTCTCTTCAGTGAGTCACACACAGCCAACATCTTACTCATTCCCTAGATAATTAAGCACTACTCTTGTCAAGCTAGAGGCTAGGCTAGAGGAACTTTAAGGGAACCTGTCACCAGGAGACCCATTTTTAGCACTCCCCCAGTCCCCACAGAGCATAGTACATACACTGCCAAAGTGTTTTTGTATAAAAAAAATAGGTTTTACAGAAAAAAAGATATGTTATATTGTACCTTTCATTAGCATCTGCTGTGTGACTAGGCAGTTGCCTTTTGGGAGGAGCTGGAAAGGAGCAGTCCCCCCCCCCCTGGGAAACATGTGACTTTTTCAAATATATGAATAACTCCCCACACTCGGGATTGGCTGTAGAGGAGCAGGGGGCGTCGCTAAGTCCAGTGATGAGTGTTTTCATATATTTGAAAAGGTGACATGGAGTAGCTGATTCCCAAGGGTGGGGGGGGGACTGCTCCTTTCCAGCCCCTCCCAGTGGACGAGTGCCTAGTCACACAGCAGATGCTAATGAAAGGTACAATATAACATATCTTTTTTTCTGTAAAACCAATTTTTAATACAAAAACACTTTGGCAGCGTATGTACTATGCTCTGTGGGGACTGGGGGAGTGCTAAAAATGGGTCTCCTGGTGACAGGTTCCCTTTTACAGGCATGTGGATGAACAATATAAGGACAGCTGTATTGCGAGATAACAGCAGTTTTTAAATATGTTTAGTTAGTGTGGGAAGCAGCAGGGGTCTGCATAGGTGGGCAAATCTTTTGGAACCTGTATCAGCTCTACTGCATCGCAGCACAAATTAGCAGTGTGTTCAAAATCATCCTAGAAAGTCCAAAGACTAAGACAGAAGACCCAATACCCATTTTTTGGCATACAAACCCCGAAATAATTCTCAATTCCAGGTGCACTGCTATGAATTGCAATTATTTCCTCCTTAACGCCATCTCGACGCCCACTTGGCATTTGAAGGGGGATGTGCCAAGGGGCAGAGTGGGCTGGCATGGGGTGTTCCTGTCCTGCTTCTGCGCACTCTCTATGGCATACAACCTTTCAGTCCTGAACATAGAATTCCAGATATCTGGAGGGACCGTGCTTAGATAGTATGATTACATAGTGTGCAAGAGTATGATAAATGTCCCCCAGAGTTTAGGATTCTGGAAAGTTCCAGTGGACTAATGGAAACACCTGCAATACACCAGGTGATTTATACTGTATACATAAATATAATTCTTAACTAGTTATGCAGCCAACATAGGAGGAAGGCTACAAATAGGGATACCTTGGTTATAGTCTTCAGAAACTGGGTCTTTGAGTTACAGATCCCAGTAGAGTGATAAGTCCTACTGGCTCCATTCCAGCAAGATTACAAGACATAAAATTTGGTAATGACCCCGACATTATAGTTCCCAGTCCCAATCCTTTCAGTTTTTATACCTAAAGGGAAACACTATTAAAGAAAATCTACCATCAGAGTCGAGCATGATAAACCAGTGGCTCGATCCAGACACAGAGACTTTGGTAATCTTCTTATATTTTTATCCATGGCCTCCGTCCTTTTAAAATCAACTTTTAAAATTATGCTAATAAGCCTGAGGATTACGGGGGTGTAACAGGGCTTATTTACTAAGGGTCCGCAGAACGCACTTTCGTCGGATTTGGGAAATTTTACGGGATTTGCACTGCTTGACAGCTATTTAGAAGGGGATTGTGTCGCACGCGATCAGATTTTGGTGCAGCGGCGCCGGCTTTCATGCGACATAAATCGGCGGCGGGCTGTTGGACGATCCGACTTATTCTGACTAACCGCGGGATTTATTATTATTCAAATTGTGTCACAACCAATGCACTTACATGCACCGGGAAGAAGAAGGTGAACTCCGGCGGACCTGAGCAGGGAAGTGACACATGCAGGATATCGGGCGCACATGAATCGCGGCACAGTGTATTGTCGTAGGACCATGCACTTTGGGTGAACTCCGTCGGACGGGTAAGTAATTGTGCCCCAGCGTGTTTTGTGGGAAAACCCCTTTAATGTACACAAACTGAGCAAAGTGTCCGAATACTTATGCCCATGTGATATTTCAGTTATTCTTGTTTAATTAATTAGCATAAAATATCTACATTTCTGTTTATTTCTGTCAAGATGGGGGCAGAGTGTAAATTAATGAGCAAAAAACATTGCATATAGAAGCAAAAATAACAGTCGCAATATAAAATGCCTCTGCATAGGAATGCTATGAAAACAATCACGATATCCATACAGAGGAGAAAAAAAATATAGGGGTCTTAATACTTTCCGGACCCCCTGTATATGGCTACGGTGATCCCATGTGATATCGTGTCCACAACCTCAACCTCAGCTGGAATGATGGAGGCCGTGTCATCACAACAGATGAAAAATCATGATACCAGCAGAAAACATAAGAAAGTGGCAACACTTTTATCTTAAAGGGGTATTTCCACGGAGACAAGTTTCTTAAATATACTCAGGATAACAAAATAACACATTTTCTAATTCACTGTTATTGACAAAAATACAGCATTTCACAGATATAATTCCAACCTGTCTCTATCAGTCCTGGTGTATACAATTTCAGTTGCCCCTAGACACGACCCTGTAACTTCTCACTTAGGGTCGGGCACCATCTCGGATTTCTGTGTTAGATCGTGGAGCTGAGATTTCTGCTCTGTGTGTGTAGCCACGCCCCCTGCACGGAGCTCAGAGATCACATCCTGCTAGGACAGCGATGGCTAACCTATGGCACTGGTGCCAGAGGTAGCACTCGGAGCCCTTTCTGTGGGCACTCAGGCCATCACCAGAGATGACTCCAGGTATCTTCCTGCAGTCCCAGACAGCCCAGGACTTGCTGTGCACAGAGCTATTTTAAAGTGACAGCTCTACCTGGGACTATTTTCTGCTTTATTGGTGTCCTCAGGATGCTGGTATCAATAAAAACTGTGACAGAGAATGGAGTATAAATCACAAATTACATTTTTGTGTTGGCACTTTGCGATAAATAAGCGGGTCATTGTTGTAGTTTGGGCACTCGGTCTCTAAAAGGTTTGCCATCACTGTGCTAGGAGATCGTGAGCAGAGGGAGAGGCTGCGAGCTACAAACTACAAGGAGATAATTGATCCGGGGGAAGGGGGAGGCATGCACATATCTGTGAGATGTAGCAGAGCTGATAGTGTAACAGTGTAAAAGTGTGTCAGCCTGTATGTAATAAACATCTCATCTCTGATCTGTCTCATCTCTTTTTCTATGTGTTAGTGTGTTAGTACAATGTCACAAAGTGTATTTACCCTGTTAATGTAACCACACTGTCACCCCACAAAACTAGACGGATAATACAGTAATGTATCTGCTTAGAGAGGCCCCACCCACACCCTGGAATCTTACACTGACCGGCCTGGGGAGTGATCGGTGCTAAAATAGCAATAACACTGTGTAACATTGTAAAGTAACAGGTTTAAATGATCTTTATTGTGTTAACATCACTAGGGGATGGAGATGTGAGAATTTTATTTAGTGGGACAACCCCTTTAACTGTGCGTATATATGTAAGAGCGGGAGGATAACTTTATACCATAGAATTATAGCTGATATTATGTAACCATCCCAACCTGGACGTATGGTAGATGCTATTTCTTTATTCTCAAAATAGTCTCAGACAGGGTCGTCTCCAGGTCTCAGTAGGCCCCTGGGTAACAGAGCCTCCGTGGGTCCCTTTGCAGTGAACTCACGTGGCGGCATTAAAAATTCTTAATCTAAAACAGTTTCCTTTTCCTTAAAATATTCCCTAATTTATCATCCCAAACGGCCCCCTCATGGTTATTTGATATACAGCCCCCTCACTCCTATGGATTCATTAGATAAAGACCCCCTGATTCCCATGGATTCCTTATGTACAGCCTTATGTGGGGCCCCCCAGCAGTTCTGGGCCCAGGCACGCCCAGTGCTGGCGCCGGCCCTGGTCTCAGAGAGATAGAATCTGGCAACAAATTACAACCTGACAGTAGCCCAAATCAGTTTTCAGCAGATCCGTGTTTGCGTGAGTTTCCTCCGGGTCCTCCGGTTTTCTCCCACACTCCAAAAACATACTGGTAGGATGATTTGATTGTGAGCCCCATGGGGACACGGAGCAATTTGCCATGCTTTGTGCAGTGCTGCGTAATCTGTAGGTGCTATATAAATAATTATTATTATTATCGTTAGGTGATCAGTAGGTGATCTCTCCCTAGAGCTATTCTTACTAACATTAGCCTCTTTACAAGGGGAAGCACTTTTACACCCTCTTGGGATTAGACCCAGGGTCATCGCCTACACATCTTTCAGAAACATAACCAATGTCAAGTGAGTGTACTATACCCTCCCCACCACATAAACATTCAGTTCTGTGCTCTGAGTTATAATCTTTTCTATAAGCAGCGCAAATATCATACAGAAAACATTTTGAGCAGATAATAACTGCAGTGTATTCGGTGCAATGTGTCAGCCAGTAGCGCACATGCTGCGTCACGCTGCCGTTACTAGACGCGCTTCCTCCCTCTGTCCTCTGGATGTCGCTGTTTATCAGCCAGTGACAAGGTCGTATGTTTCCGCTCCCCCTATGGACAGCACTGTGGTACATTCCGAAGATGGCGGCGCCCATGTGTAGTGCGGGGGGCCGGCTGCAGGTAACGCGGACATGAGGGTCACTGCGGGGGGAGGCGGTTTTGTCTCTTAGAGGTGCAGTGTGGGCAGCCTGCTTTCTGCATAGACGTATTATCTATCAGATGTTCCCATGTGTATGAATTGTGTCTAGACTATTCCATGCCTGACCCCATAACACTGGCAGTGACACCATAGTAATGTCCTCCATGGGGGTCGCTGTGCCGCACACAGGGGTTCTTATTACAATTCACACAAGAGCTTACAGTCTATGAGGATGAGGGGGTGACACAAGAGCTTACAGTCTATGAGGATGAGGGGGTGGGTACCAAGAGCCTTACAGAATCATGAGATGAGGGGGTGACACAAGAGCTTACAGTCTATGAGGATGAGGGGTGACAACGAGCTTACAGTCTATGAGGATGAGGGGGTAACACAAGAGCTTACGTCATGAGATGAGGGGGGGTGACACAAGAGCTGTACAGTCTATGAGGATGAGGAGTGTGACACCAGAGCTTACAGTCTATGACACAGTGATGTCTACCTATGGCACTGGTGCCAGAGGTGCACTCGCAGCCCTTCTGTGGGCACTCAGGCCATCACCAAGATGACTCCAGGTATACTTCCTGCCTTTCCAGACAGGCCAGGACTTGCTGTCACATAGTATTTTAAAGTGACATTGCTACCTGGGACTATTTCGCTTTTGGTGTCCCAAGGTTGCTGGTATCAATGAAACTGTGACCGAGAAGGGAATATAAATGACAAATTAAATTCTGTGTTGGCACTTTGCGATAATAAGTGGGTCTTTGTTGTAGTTTGGGCACCCCGTCTCTAAAAGGTTTGCCATCACTGGTCTGAGGTGAGAGTTGTGCACAAGAGCTTACAAGTCTATGAGGATAAGGTGATACAGAGCTTACAGTTATGAGGATGAAGGGTGACACAAGCTTACAGTCTATGAGGATGAGGTATGACACAGAGCTTACAGTCTATGAGGATAGGGGGTGACACAAGAGCTTACAGTCTATGAGGAAGGGTGAGGTGGGTGACCAAGAGCTTACTGTCTATGAGGATAGGGGGTGACACAAGAGCTTACAGCTCTATGAGGATAGGGGGTGACACAAGAGCTTACAGTCTATGAGGATAGGGGTGACACAAGACTTACAGTCTATGAGGATGATGGGGTGACACAAAGCTTACAGTCTATGAGGACGAGGGGGTGACACAAGAGCTTACAGTCTATAGAGAGGGGTGAAAGTTACGGTCTCTGAGGACGGAGGTGACACAAGAGCTTACAGTTTCATGAGGATGAGGGAGACACAGAGCTTACAGTCTGAGGATAGGGGTGACACAAGGAGCTTACAGTCTATGAGGAGGATGAGACACAAGAGCTAAGTCTATGGATGAGGGGATGACACAAAGCTTACAGTCTATGATGACTGATGCACAAGGCTATGTCTATTAGGATGAGGGTAGCACACGAGCTTTCTATGAGGATATGTGACACAAAGCTTACAGTCTTGAGGATAGGGGATGCTGAGACACGAGCTTACGTCTATGAGTAGGGGTGCCAAGAGCTACGGTCTATGAGGAGGAGGAGGTGACACAAGAGCTTACAGTCTATGGATGAGGAGGTGAACACAAGCTTACAGTCTATGAGGATGAGGAGGTGACACAAGGCTTACGTCTATGAGATGAGGGGTGACACAAGGAGCTTCACAGTCTATAAGGTCTGAGGGGTGACACAAGAGCTTACAGTCTATAGGAGGAGGAGAGGTGACACAAGAGCTTACAGTCTTATGAGGAGGAGGAGGAGAGTGAACACAAGAGCTTACAGTCTATAGGAGGAGGAGGAGGTTACCACAGAGCTTACCAGTCTATGAGGAGTGAGGGGGTGACCAAGAGCTTACAGTCTATGAGGAGGAGGAGGAGGTGACACAAGAGCTTACAGTCTATGAGGAGGAGGAGGAGGTGACACAAGAGCTTACAGTCTATGAGGAGGAGGAGGAGGACACAAAGATGCTTACAGTCTATGAGAGGAAGGTACACAAAGCTTCAGTCTATGAGGATGAGGGGGTACACAAAGCACGTCTATGAGGATGAGGGGGACACAAAGCTTACAGTCTAGATGATGAGGGGGTGACACAAGAGCTTACAGTCTATGAGGATGAGGGGTGACACAAGAGCTTACAGTCTATGAGGATGAGGGGGTGACCAAAGCTTACAGTCTATGAGGATGAGGGGTGACACAAGAGCTTACAGTCTATGAGGATGAGGGGTGACACAAGAGCTTACAGTCTATGGGATGGAGGGGTGACCAAGAGCTTACAATCTATGAGGATGAGGGGGTGACACAAGAGCTCGTCTATGAGAGAGGGGGTAGACAAGAGCTTACAGTCTATGAGGAATGAGAGGGGTGACACAAGAGCTTACAGTCTATGGATGAGGGGGTGACACAAGAGCTTACAGTCTATGAGGATGAGGGGTGACACAGAGCTTACTCAGTCCTATGAGATGGAGGGTGCGCACAGAGCTTACAGTCTATGAGGATGAGGGGGCGACAAGAGCTTACAGTCTATGAGGATAGGGGGCGACACAAGAGCTTACAGTCTATGAGTGATGAGGGGGCGACACAAGAGCTTACAGTCTATGAGGATGAGGGGCGACACAAGAGCTTACAGTCTATGAGGATGAGGGGGCCGACACAATGCTTACAGTCCTAGAGGATGAGTGGGCACACAAGAGCTACAGTCGATGAGGGGGGGGTGACACGAGCTTACAGTCTATGAGGATAGTGGGTGACACAAGATCTTACAGTCTATGAGGATGAGGGGGTGACACAAGGCTTACAGTCTATGAGATGAGGGGGTGACACAGAGCTACAGTCTATGAAGATGATGGGTGACACAAGAGCTTACAGTCTATGGAGGATGAGGTGAGGTGACACAAGAGCTTACAGTCTATGAGAGAGGTGGTGACACGACTTACAGTCTAGTAGGATGGGGGTGACACAGAGCTTACAGTCTATGAGGATGAGGGGGGGACCAAAGCTTACAGTCTATGAGGATGAGGGGGTGACACAAGAGCTTACAGTCTATGAGGATGAGGGGGTGACACAGAGCTTACAGTCTATGAGGATGAGGGGGTGACACAAGAGCTTACACTTCTATACAGTGATGGCGAACCTTTTAGCGGCCGAGTGCCCAAAAACTACAACATAACCCGCTTATTATCGCAAGTGCCAACACACAAAATTTAATTTTGTGATTATACTTCCTCTCTGTCAGTTTTCATTGATACCAGCCCCTGAGGACCACAATAAAGGCAAAAATAGTCCCAGGTACGCTGTCACTTATAAAATACCTCGTGGCCCAGCAAGTCCTGGGTATCTGGGACTGCAGGAACACCTGAGTCATCTTTGGTGATGGCCGAGTGCCCACGAAAGCTCTGAGTGCCACCTCTGCACCAGTGCCATAGGTTAGCCAGTCAGCTGTCATATGAGATGAGTGATGGTGACACAAGAGGCTTAATAGTCTATGAGGATATTGGGTGGACACAAGACTTACAGACTATGATGATGAGTGTGTACACAAGAGCTTACATTCTATGAGGATGACGGGGGTGACACAAGAGCTACAGTCTATGAGCAGTATGAGGGGTGGACACAAGAGCTTACAGTCCTATGAGATGAGGGGGTGACACAAGATCTTTACAAAACAGTCCTATGAGGATAGGGGGTGACACAAGAGCTTACTATCTAGAGGATGAGGGGGACCCACAGAGCTTACATCCTGATGAGATGAGGGGGACACAGAGCTTACAGTCTATGAGGATGGGGGGTGACACAAGAGCTTACAGTCTATGAGGATGAGGGGTGACACACGAGCTTACAGTCCTATGGGATAGGGGTGACACAGAGCTTACATCTATGAGGATTATGGGGTACACAGAGCTCTTACAGTCTATGAGGATGAGGGGGTGACACAAGAGCTTACAGTCTATGACAAAGGTGGCACTCAGAGCCCTTGTCGTCCTAGCAAAGAAGTCGCTAGACCTAAAAATTTGCCTATAAAAATATGACTCTTTTCAACTCCTTTTCACATGCAATGAGTCAAGTTAAGTGGCTAAAGGAAGAAACATGTTTTTGTGTCATATTAAAGATACAGATCTCATCTTTCATATCAGATTATGATTCTAAGCTCCAGAACTGAAAAAACAAGCAGTAAAAAATGTTTAACTGGATCTTTATCTGTAACTTGTATTTTCAGCTATGGCTTTAACTGCCTATACCTCTAGTTCTATAGATCACAAAGCCATAAGCCTGATGTGATCTGAATGGAGCAATCCTTATCTTTAATATGACACCAGTAGTATGTTTCTGGGTTCTATAGAACAGAAGATAGGTGTTTGTGAACTGACCATACCCCTGCAACCATTAAACTTGACTCATCTCATGTGAAAATCAGATGAGAAGAGTCATATTTGACTTTGGGATATATATATTTTTAATAGGTAAACAGTGAGATTTCACATTTACACATTTCACATAAAAATGATGTGCATAACCGGCGTATAGAGTTATAATAAAAGAAGTCCTGAGAAGAATAGTTCTTCAGGAACTGCTTAGTAGTGAACTAATAGGAGATGTCCTTACTGGAGGAGCAAGAAGATGTGGACAGAGCTGGATTACCCCTGCAGCTTTTGCTCCAGGCTCCAATTCTTCCTGTCCAGGGGAACCAATGACACAATAAGCTAAATGATCCTCTAAATTTCTCCACGTTCTTTCTACTTAATTGGTGTCATCAGGACACTGATACAATTGATCAGTGGGATCGTACTGGACTACAGTATAAAGAATACAATACAATATAAAGTTTAAAATAAATGCAAATGAGACCAAAGGGCTCCTGGGGTGGTGTAACCAGAGTCCCTTGCTGTAGCTTCACAGGCTGTTACACTGAATCTTCGGCTCCATCAGCACTCCCCCCCCCCCCTCCCTGTTCCTGACGCAGCAGATGAAGTTTCTGCACCCAGGGCAGGGGGAAGTTCTCATGTACAGTGTAAGAGCCTGTGTAGCTTTGGTAACATCCCCCAAAGCACTTCAGGCTCATTAGCATAATTATGAAAGTTGATTTTAGAAGGAAGGAGGCCATGAATAACAAATGCAGGCAGTCCCCGGTTTACATACAAGATAGGTTCCGTAGGTTTGTTCTTAAGTTGAATTTGTATGGAAGTCGAAACAGTATATTTTATAGATTTTTTTGGTAGATCCAGACAAAAAAAATTTTGCCCCAGTGACAATTGGAGTTTAAATTTTTTTTTTCTGTAATTGGACCGAGGATTATCAATAAAGCTTCATTACAGACATTTTACAGCTGATTATTACATTCTGGGACTATAGTAAAGCATCCAGAGAGCTTCACCAGAGGTCACAGTGGGCAGAGGGGTCCGTCTTTAACTAGGGGTTGTCTGTAAGTCGGATGTCCTTAAGTAGGGGACCGCCTGTATAAGAAGATTACCACAGTCCCAGTGCCTATATCTATGAGTAAGTGTCCTAGTTTATCATGATGGATTTTGGTGGTAGATTGGTGGTAATTGTTCGAACGACACACAGGCAGAGAGGGCGCTGTTTCCCTCCTCTTCATTCTGACATTTTGTACAGAGATCTGCTACACCAGGGGTGGCGAACCTATGGCACGGGTGCCAGAGGTGCCACTCGGAGCCCTCTATATAGGCACCCGCACAATTACCCCACCACCGACTCTGCCAGACAGGACCCAAGGCCTCTTGCAGTCCCAGCCTAGCACCCTAGAAGGAAGTTACAATGATAATCCAAACTTCTTCTCCTTCTTTCTACTGTATTGGTGTCCTCAGGTGGCTATACAATTTAAACCTGTGACACAGCAGGGGGTAAAAAGTTACTGCTTAAAGTGTCACATTGCGAAACATGTGGCTTTTTGTTGTAGTTTTGGCACTCGGTGTCAAAAAGGTTTGCCATCACTGTGCTACACTGTTGCAGTTGCTGGAGTATTGTACATGGTCCTTGTCTAATCAGTAGGATCAAAGGAATTTTCTGAGAATAATAAAATGCCCGGCTAGGACTCCTTCACTTGTGAATGTTCACCCTGTTTTATTCTTAGGTTTTGCTCAGAGGACTAGACGCCTCCCTCCCCCGCCATTGTCAGATGCGCGGTATTCAGACCACTTCCATTTGTTTGAAGGTGAGTACAGAAGTTATAGCGCCTCTATGCCTTTACACTGCTGTGACATTTTATAAAAAGCTGGGGAAAAAAATGTCCCCATGAAAAAATGCTGTAAAACAGAAAAAATATAATCATTAGATTTTTCTTTGTATATCAAGAAATGAAAGTCAATAAAAGATACACGACCGCGCTCAGTCCGTGACTGAATCTGTCTAAGGCTATATTCACACTGCCGTTGCCCGCCCGTACCGTAGCGGGCAACGGCAGTGTACGGGGAGAGGAGGGGGAGGTGAGCGCAGCTCACCCCCGCCCCTCTCCATAGGAAGTAATGCCGCACGGCGCCGTATTATGGCAAAAGATAGGACAGGTCCTATCTTTTTCCGGGTACGGAGCGGTACGGTGCCGCACGTGTGCCCATTGACATATATGGAGGACGTATATCGGCCGTATATACGTCCTCCATACGTTAGTGTGAATGTAGCCTAAGACTGATCTTGTCTTTCCACCATCTACTACCTGACCCAACCCTGACCTCTCCATCTCGGTCTGTGGGATCACTATAGCACTGAGGCAGCAGGCCGCTATCTTTGGGGTTCTGCTGGACTCTGACCTCTCCTTTGCACTGTATATTGAATCTCTTGCTCATTTCTGACAAGTGAAACCTCTAAAATGCTAATTGTTGCACTTATTCACTCTCGTCTAGACTTCTGTAACTCCCTACTAATCGGTCTTCCACTCGCTAAACTCTCTCCTCTCCAATCTATTCTTACTGCAGCAGCCAGGCTCGTCTTTCAGACCAACCGCTACACGAATACCTCGTGTCACTGCACTGGTTGCTTGTCTCTTTCCGAAAACAGTTTAAAATAATAACCCTCATCCACAAAGCTCTGCACCAAACTGTGATCTGCTGTGTGTGGAACAGCAGCGCCAAAACCTGTGATGATGATTGATGTGTGGGGGATTTGTATCATTTATCACTATGATGTCCTGAGTCCTGTACTGTGCTTGGTCCATGGGCCAGCACTCAGGCCGGATACCATGGACTGAACGCGTTCCATAGGGTGGTCTTTTATGTTTCAAGCCTTGTGCTACTTTTCTATTTTGTCTCTCTTTTATGGCAGTTCTTTGTGGTCTGTTCTCCTGTCCATCCGTGGCCATAAAATTGCCCCATTTGGTCTCTAAAACAATCTTTATCCCCTGCTGTATGGGTTCTTTGTTTGTTTGTTTGTTTTTTTTGTTTTTTTTTGGGGGGGGGGGGCAAATGTAGTTTTTAATAGCACAATTTTGGTTTTCATATATCCTACTGGTGAACTTTTATTAACCCTTTCTGTGCTGTATAGTTAAAAGAAACCTGCAAATCTGACATAAATACACATACAGTGATACCATATGTATAGGATAGGGAGGAGACAAAGTCCAGGGGGTTGGGTAATACATGCTCTGCTCATTGTAACAGCCTGTGAAGATAAAGCACCGAGGGGCTCTAGTAACGCCCCTCAAAGCCCTTCTCTGAGTTGATTTTAGCAGGAAGGAGGCCATGGATAACAAATATAAGAAGATTACCACTGTCCCAGTGCCTGGATCTATGAGTAATGCCCCTGGTTTATCATGATGGATTTTGATAGTAGATTTCTTTTAAAAGAACAGTAGGGAGCACCATAACAATAATGCAACAGCAATAATCATCTGTAAAACAACCATTTTATGTATTTTCTCTCTTCCAGAACCGTGCGGCTCGTGTACGTGTGGGTAAAGGAGACAAGCCGGTGACGTATGAAGAGGCTCATCCCCCTCATTACATCGCACATAGGAAAGGCTGGCTCTCTCAGCACACAAGTAAGACT
This sequence comes from Engystomops pustulosus, assembly GCA_019512145.1. Taxonomy (NCBI): domain Eukaryota; kingdom Metazoa; phylum Chordata; class Amphibia; order Anura; family Leptodactylidae; genus Engystomops; species Engystomops pustulosus. Next base: position 18,435,925 of record CM033644.1, read on the forward strand.
ATTTTTTCACCTGTATCATATACTGTGCACATCCAGGACGAGGATTCCTGGTATATACTGGGCCGCTGTATTCCAGGAAGGTGGAAGATTCTTGAAAGATGGGGAACTCTTCATTGACTTTCGCTGCAGTGATGGTTATGAAAGAGGCTGCAGTCCCTGTTGTAGACACCAGAGGGGGCAGTTGCCATTGGTTATAGTGCTAGGGGTAACTTATGTATTCATGTCATAGGATCCTGTGTAATAGCTGTGACCCTGAAGAGCAGACTCCAGGGGTTGTTGCTGCTGCAGAACCTGTTGTGTAGACTCATCATAGCGCCACCTTGTGGCCACATTGCTGCCTTACATAATATTGATATGGAGAAACCAGTTACACCACACACCGAGCATTTCTAATTTTACCTAAACAGACCAATTGTTATTGGCTCCCAGGAGCAATTTCATAGACACTGATGTAATCGTTGTGTAGTTTACAGTAAATCAGCCAGACATCCTGTCTATACGGCCGTGGCCTCAACAATCACATGACCTATCCGCCCATAATATGGATGTAACCGAGCCCTAGTAAGTACTGGAAGGAATCTGACCGGGCCAAACTGCAGATAGCGTTAGGTCCGTTCCACACTTGCGAGTGTGATGCGATGAACTTTTACATCTCCCGGTCTGAACGCTGCAAACCGGAACTGAGCTCAGCATGTCAGTTCTGTTCTGGTTTGCAGCGTTCGGGCCGGGCAATCCAGAGTGTGATGCTAGTTCAGCGCATCACACTTGGAAGTGTGGAACGGGCCTAACACTATCTGCAGTTTGGCCCGGCCTTAGGTAGCAGCAGGAGTCTAAAGAATGGATTTATATTCCAAGCTTATGTGTATTGTCCTCACACTGCTGTGTTCTTAGTTCTCTGCAATAATAATAAATCTGTTATTTATATAGCGCACACAGATTATGCAGCTCTGCACAGAATTTTGCCAAATCAGTCCCTGTCCCCAATGGGGCTCACAATCTAATCAACCTACCAGTATGTTTTGGAGTGTGGGAGGAAACCGGAGGAAACCCACGCAAACACATTCAGCATGCTCTGAGTGTCTGCTGTAGTATTCAAGCAGAAGCCTGCTGCAGTGATTACTAGGGAGGGGCTGTGTAGTAGGTCAGTGCAGAGCACAGCAGTGTGAGGGTCTGCAATCCTGCTGCTACTAACACATACACTGGAGATTAAAATGAGAGAACAAATGGTTGATCACTTGATATTTTCACAGAAATAATGTAATGTCCATTAATACACATTTGATGGATCTTTATAAAGGGGTCACCGTGTCACTAGAACTAGTGTTTTACTGAGTTACTAAAGTACATCAACATAAAAACTTTATTTTGTGATGATGATCATTAGAGAACAGCAATGTCTGTAGCACAGAGAAAGATTATAAATGTGGCCACATACAGCCTTCTATGTCCTTCAGGGGTCAGTGCTATACTGTGGGGGGACGCAGCCCTCTTGGGGTATATTTGGAATGTTTACACAGTATAGCACTGACCACTGATGAAGTGACTATAGGTGAAGAAATGCATGGGATGCCATAGCCGCATGTACTGGTTCGTCCCCCTAGCATGAGGTACTGCTGGGTATGCATTATATAACCTGTTTGGCTCTTAAAGGGGTATTCCAAGAATCAGCATAATCCATATACAAATGGGTCCTCAAAATATAAGCTAATATGTAATTAGTTTTTATTTTAAAGTTTGCTCTCCTTAGCAGAAATATGCTGGTGACAGACTGTAATGAAGAATTACAATGCTACCGGCCCTTTAATCAGTCCATTGATTTCCTCCGTGCGGAGAAGAAACAGGACAGAAGATGCCACTAGTCACATGTCCTGCACCGGCCTGGACGGGTCATGTGATCACTACGTTTGGCTGTAGTGAGTTGGTTGCACTGCATCCAGTATGGCCAATGTTGTGGTAGGACGTCATCTCAGTGCGGTAATGTGCAGTCCAGTCTGTTACATCATCACTGGGAGCAGTGGGAGGAGGAGGAGAACTAAAGGATTATGGGACTTGTAGTTTGCAGTGGCGGCCATCTTGGTGATAACCCCACTTACTTTAGAGAGGCCATAAAATTTTGTAATTAATAAAATTAAACTACTTAAGCCCCGTTCTGTGACCAATGACATTGAGTATTGTTGTATTCATTTATTTATAGCATCCTGGGTTTTTGTATCAGACGGTCATGTTCCTGGAATACCCCTTTAAGACTTGTAGGCAGACCTCAGACATTTTAGAGGACTGATGCTTTACCCATTGAAGTACATAGGTGGCTGTATGTGGACACTGCAGAGTGGGCTTTCGGTCCAAAAGCTCTTAAACATTGAGACAGATCCTCACTGTGTTCAGTGAAGAACTGATGATTGATTCCAGAAACAATTACCCATGGAGATTCTCCACATTATCCTGTCCTCTCTTGCATTTGTCTTTCGAGGGCGACTAGAATAAAGGGAATTTCCCCCTTGATTCCATACTGGTGTACTGATCACTGACGTGTAAGGATATTAGTAATTACTGATGTAAGTGGCAGTGGTGAGATCTGTATGTACAGTAAGTATAGTTATTATGCGTGCATTGTCTCGCCCTCCTCCAGGTAACCTAGACAGTGAAGAAGGGGCTGCAGAGCGCACCATAGAAGACATCTACATCCGCAGGTTTATGTACGGCACGTTCCATGGCTGCCTGGCCAATGAGGTGGTGATCAAACGTCGCGCCAACCTGATAGTGATCTGCGCCATACTGCTCCGCAGGTTACCTCCGCAGAAGTACTACTTCCTGACCGGCTACACAGAGGAGCTGCTCTCCTACCTGTACAAATGTCCTGTGAAGCTGGAACTGCAGACGCTGGAGGAGAAAGTCATTTATAAATATCTCTAATCACAATGGACTCCTCTGCACTTCTGTCTCTTCTCTCCTAGTGGTCTCGTATAATAAAATTGTGTATAAACTAGAGGTGAAGAACATTCATGTATAGTTGTCTGGCACCTATTGGGGGGGGAGGGAGGTGCTTGTACAGACCTGGGACTTACCTGTATTGTATAGACTCTTGCTGACGTCTTTTCTTTAGCTGAATAGCAAGGGTTTAATACGTACAACAGGACATAAAGTACATAATTACAGTGTATCACACCTAAAACCAGTCATTTCCTACTTAGCACAAGTACAGCTCTCCGCTAGTTTCTGATACCACATGGAATAGTGAGCATTCAGGACCTCTTCACATGGTGACCGTCGTTTCTGTGGTGTGGACTCAGGGCCATGGGGTCTCGGTCCCTTATAGCACTGGGTTGTGGAGATAGTGGATAGCATGTGATGCTGAACTCAACAGCGTAGGGACCCACTACAATGAGGTCACCAAAAAGTGGTTAGGGGGTTTATGCAATTTGCTCACAATGTAACCAAGAGTCTCATGTCTTTATTCCCAAGACATTAGGGAATATTTACTTACCTGTCCTGTCACGATCCCTGAGGTGCGTTGTCCGACGAGGATTCGGGTCTGCCGCGATTCATTAAGATTGTGTGTCCAATTTCCTGCATGTGTCGCTTCCCCGCCGAGGTTCACCTTCTTCCTGGTGCATGTAAGTGCATTGTCTTGCGACACAATTTATGTTAAATCCCGTGCTTAGTCCGAATCAGTCGGGTTGGCCGACAGCCACACCCCTCAATTTGTGTCGCATGAAAGCCGGCGCCGATGCGCCACAATCCAATCGCATGCGCAACACGGAAAAAGTCGGGAAACCCAACGAAAATGCAGTGTAAATGTGCCTCATTGTGACACGTGTAGATGTGCGTTCCAGATACTATTCTTTTTTTTTTTTCCCACTCTTTATTTTTATTTTATTAAAGAATATTTATAACAAATAAACATATAGAAATCAGTATGGGTACCTGCCATAGCAGAATACAAAGAAAAAAAAAAAAAAAAACAATCGTCACTAATAACATGAAATACACACAGGAAAAAATATGACAACATCAATAGCAGCTCAATCATATATGAAAACATCAGGAAACCAATCTAGCACTATAGTTGTCCCATTGAGTCCAGGTCTTCTCAAACTTATCACTAGTTTGGTGAAGCATTGCGGTAATATATTCCATGGATCTAAGATCCCTGAGACGAGCGTATAATGCTAGCAAGGATGGAGGAACTGAACGTCTCCAGTTCAAAGCTATCAAACACTTCGCCGCTGTTAAGATATGCAGAAACAACCTGGCACCCGGACCTCTGAGAGAGCTAGGATATAGGTTAAGTACGTATACCTCAGGGTCCAGTGGGACTTGTACTGCAAGAACCCCCTCAACAAGGGATCTAACCTCCAGCCAAAAGTGAAGCAGGGCCGGACAACTCCAAAAAATGTGGAATAGTGAAGCGTCGGGGCCACCACATCTCCAGCATATATTAGGAAACGAAGGGTAGAATTTGTGTAAAAGTTCAGGCGTCCGGTACCAGTTTAATAGAATTTTAAGTTGATTTTCTTTATACAAAGTGCAAATGGATGATTTATGTGCTCTTGCCCACACCATCTGCCATTGTTCCGGAGTGAGGCTCTTACCCAACCATGATTCCCACCTACTCATGTACAGGTGAGATATAGTCGATCGTGTATTAAGAATAGAATATAAGCTGGAGATTAGACCCTTAGAGGAAGGACCCTGCGAGCAAAGCATTTCAAACGGTGTAGGTCTGGGGGGGGTTTCAGTCCTTAGTGTAGTAGATATAAAATGTTTAATTTGATAGTAAGTAAACTCAGCCCCTGCTAAGCAGGGATGCCTTTCTACCAGCTCCTGTAGCGGAAGTAGCCTACGTGTCAATGGGTCTAGAAGGGCCCTAATTTGAAATGTGCCCGCCTGTACCCATGGCCTATAGCAGCTGGTGAGACTATCCGGAAGGTGTGGTGTAAAAAGTATTGGGGTGAGCAATGACTGCATAGAGGCCAACTGAAAACGCACCCTACATTTGTACCAAATGTCCCGGGTAAACTGCATAGGGCCTAGCAACGCCGTTACCGGGCCTATGGACGAGGGGCCCCATATCAAAGACGCTGGATGCTGCGGGGCCAGCCATAGCTTCTCAATTTCGGTCCATCTGTTGTATGCATTCATTGTAGACCAAGAGGTAATATGACGTAAATGTGTTGCTAAATAGTACAGCTTAAAATCAGGTAGGGCTAGGCCCCCACTAGTAGTCCCCGCTGTCAGCACCGATTTAGAGATCCTATGACTCTTGCCCCCCCATACAAATTTCAGACATATTGACTGCAGTTTACCCAGTACTGCCATCGGTACTTGTACCGGGAGAGTCTCAAAGAGATACAATAATTTGGGTAAAATAGACATCTTAATAGCTGCAATTCGCCCCAGCAGCGATATATGTAGAGGCTGCCATTTATCTAAGAGGTCTTGAATGTCCTTAATCAGCGGTGGGAAATTTGCCGTATACAAGGACTTGTAGGTTTGAGTTATCCGTACTCCTAAGTATTTTAATGAGTCCGTCTGCCATGTATACCTAAAGGAGCTCCTTAGAGCAGTCAGCTCGATCGGGGGGATATTAATGGGGAGGGCCTCAGTCTTATGGCCATTGATTTTATATCCAGAAAATTTGCTATATATGTCAATTAATTTGTGAAGATTCGGGAGACTGACCATGGGGTTTGTGAGTGTGACCAGGACATCGTCGGCAAAAAGTGAGATCTTAAATTGTTTGTCCCTTACTTGTATTCCTGTCACATCTACCGATGATCGTATATACGCCGCCAATGGTTCGATACTCAGTGCATATAGGAGGGGGGAGAGTGGACACCCCTGCCTGGTCCCATTACGAATAGCAAAAAACATGGAGTTGGCGTGGGGGAGCCGAATTGCAGCACTGGGAGTAGAGTAAAGCCCATGTAAAGCCTGCAGAAATGGGCCACACATGCCAAAGCGGTTCAGAGTTGCCATCATAAATCCCCAGTCTAGGCGATCAAACGCCTTTTCTGCGTCCAAACTTAGAAGTAGAGCACTCCCATCCGTCCTCCTAACCACCTCCAGCAAATCGGCAAGCCGTCGAGTGTTATCCCCTGCCTGCCTGTAACGCACAAATCCTACCTGATCTTTATGAATTATCTGCGGCAACCAGTCTCCTAATCTATTGGCCAATATTTTGGTGAAAATTTTCAAATCAGAGTTTAATAAAGATATGGGGCGGTAACTAGTGCAATCTAGGGGATCCTTTCCAGGTTTTGGGATTACAGTTATAAAGGACCGCAGCATAGCCTCAGGGATTGGAGTACCAGTCATAAAGGCGTTAAAGAGCTTTACCATATAGGGGGTCAATATATCCTCATATGTTTTAAAGTACATGTACGGCAAACCGTCCGGACCCGGGGATTTCCTATTTGGGAGTTCTTTTATAACCTCGCGTATCTCATCCTCTGAGATATCCTGGTTCAGAGCGTCTATCGCGGAGGAAGACAATTTAGGAAGACTACATTCGCTAAGATATACAGTCATCCCATGGATCCGCGGAGTCTGAGGAGAGCGTGCAGAGAGGTTGTAGAGGTCGCGATAGTATGTTTCAAAAATTTGTGCTATTTTATCAGGGTTATAATGGGTCGTCCCCGCATTATCCCTGAGGCTATGTGGGTTATTCGCCGTTGTCCTATCTTGGAGTTGATGAGCTAACAATGTGTGTGTTCTATTACCGTACTCGTAAAAACGCTGACGAGAGTAACGTAATAGTTTTTCCGCCCCTGCCAGGTCTATTTCCCTCAGTTGGGCCCGAGTGGCTAATACCTTTTGTAGAATCATAAGCGATGGGCGAGCAACCAGTTTACTTTCAAGATCTTTAAGGTCCCGCACGCATTGTAGACGCGCCGCTTTAACCGCTTTTTTTTTATAGGCGGCCTGGGATATGGCATAACCACAGTACACTACTTTATGTGCTTCCCATAGTATGGGTAGTGAGGGGGCCGACGGGGAGTTATCCGAAAAATATTGAAGTAGCGAGGTGCGCAGTGCCTCTTTTGTAATATTGTGGGTTAGCAGAGTTTCATTAAGTCTCCAGTGGAGGGGACGAGGGGGAGGGTTTATAAACAACAACTCGACCATGACTGGGGCATGATCTGACCAGGAGATTAGACCTATGTCAGCACATTTTAAAGTGCGAAGCACTGAGATATCCCCAAAGAAGTAATCTATACGCGTATGTGTCTTATGAGGAGGGGAATAGAAAGAGTATCCCCGAGCCGTAGGATTGTCGACTCGCCACAGGTCAAAAAGGTCGTGTTTACGTATAAGTTTTCTGAAACCCAATGAAAGTTTAGATTGCTGTTGTGATGGGGGGGTGCCATGGATTGACATGCGATCCCGCGTTTCAGAGAATGCTACATTAAAATCTCCCCCTACCAATAGAGGCGTTGGTCTATGTTTAACAAATCTGGTCAAAACCTTCGACAAGAACCCTAGTTGGCCGGAGTTTGGAGAGTAAACATTGCATAGAACAAGCTGACGGCCTCCAAGAGTCCCCCTCAGGATAAGAAACCTTCCCTCCGGATCCGAATAAGATTCCAGTACCTGGAAAGGGCAGGAGCGGGCTATTAATATCGCTACTCCCGCCTTCTTCGTAGCTGCAGTGGCCAAAAAACTATGGGGATACCCCCTTCTGACGAATCTAAATGATCCAGACGCCGTAAAGTGCGTTTCTTGAAGAAATGCTATATCTGGCTTAAGACATTTTAACTCCTGCAGCAACAGCTGGCGCTTAGAGTTGGAGTTCAATCCCTTAACATTTAAGGTTAGAAGTCTTACCATTTCTCATTGTGTACGAACTAGACAGGTGCGTTCCTTAGTAATATTTGAGAGTATGATGCAGAGGGTGCCAGGTTGTTTCCTACATTCAGATGACATCATATAAGTATTGTGTACCGCTATAGTGACATCAACAAAATAAACATTTAACAATAGTAGTAACATAAAAACTCTAAACCTACAGAAAACATGATTGAATACTCGCCTCAGGGTCCATGCGGGGTAAAAGACTCCCCGCATCGAATCTAAGGGATGGGTGATACCCCAGGCTGTGTCCAGGCCCTGAATCTGGAACCAACACAACATGAGGTAAACAAACCCAAGTGTGGGTAGCGTGTCGGACATCCGACCTCCGACTCGCTATAGATATAACAATCCAAGGCCGTCCACCTCGGGCAATAGCTTAAACTTATGAAAGGATACTGGAGACATCAGATAACAAGTCCCTCATGTAAAGGCGATCACCCCCACCGGGACCTAAGTAGGCTCCACAGCATGTCATCTTTAACGTCTTGGTCCCTTCGGTGCCAAGCCCAGGTGGGCAGAAGAGGAAGAGGCACTAGGCGGCTCTGAAGACTGTCGTCGTTGTTTCTTAGACGTGTTGCGCTGCCAGGACGGAGAAAGAGGCGGATCTGTTGAAGGTAACTTCCATTCTGGGATATCCGGAATCGGCAAATCTAAGGAGATGCAAAAGTCATGCAGATCTGCTGGAGAGCGTAGAATCACGGTTCTACCCTCCTTGCGGGCCGTCAAACTGAAAGGGAATCCCCATCTATATGGAATGTCAGCTTTACGAAGTGCCTCCAGTAGGGGTCGCAGGATTCTCCGGCGCTGCAAGGTGACCCAAGAAAGATCCTGAAAAAGCTGAACTTGGGCACCCTGAAAATCAATATAAGACCTGTTACGAGCTTTGGCCATAATCTCCTCCTTTAAACAAAAATCAGTAATACAGCAGATAATATCCCTGGGACGTCCTGTAACCGGTTTCGGTCTAAGGGCCCGGTGTGCTCTATCCATGCGAACAGGGTCTTCAGAATTCCTTCCCAATAGACCAGAAAATAACAAATTGAGGACTGCCGGGACATTCTCCACATTCTGGGCTTCCGGAATTCCCCTGATCCTTATGTTGTTCCTCCGACCTCGGTTATCAAGGTCCTCTACATGCGCTTGTAGGTCCTGAAGCTTCTCAGATTGCTCTAGAAAGCGGGAATGGAGGGCATTGATTACTTTCCTGGAGGCTGCGTTATCGTCTTCTAGTTGATCCACCCTATGAGCCACTGCAGTTAGATCCTGGCGCATTTCCGCTATGGCCGACCTGCATGTATCTTTAACTTCCAGTATCAGCGCCTGGAAATCCTGCTTTGTGGGTAACTGATGCACATGAGACCACCAGTCCGCGGGTGGTGGCTGTAATCGGCCAGAGATTGAAGAATGATGCGACTCTGGGGACCAGTCTCCAGGGCCAGAATGGGGGTGCAGAATAGGGGGAGTATTAGCATAGTCCATTTCACCCGGCCCTTTATCTGGAGTAGACTGTGGATGGTAATATTGCAGCTCCTGGGAGGGGGATGATACAGAAGTGGATACTGTAGCCTGATGGCTGGGACTAGGCTGCAGGCCTACAGGCCCTGGTGGAATGGCCAGGTCAATCAGGAGAGGTTGCTGGCCTTTGTGACTCCCTTCATGTGAGGGAGAGGAGCCTTGGGTAGGGGGATGTACCTGTTCGGGGCTATGCCCCTGCTGCTCTCCTCTGGCTGCCGATGCCGCTGCTAAGGTCCGTGTCCCCCCCTGATCCTCCAGACGCTGCTGAGCTGCTGCCAGCATTGGGGGCGGGCTCTGCAGTGTGGAGGGCGCCAGAGACTCGGCGCCATCTTGGGTCCGGCGCGTGTCTCCCGGACAACATATTCATCCAGAGTCCGGGAGGCAGAGGCACCGGACCGGTCTGGAGAGGTGCCCAAGGTCCGGGCACGGCGGCGGTTCCCCATCACGGGCCGGTAGGCGCTCAATTAGACGCTCCGCGTCGCTTAAAACAGCCCGGGTGGACGGAGCTGGGTTCTCACGCGTCTGGTGCAGTCAGCATCCGGACACGCCCCCCAGATACTATTCTATTACAATGTAGGTGCAGTTATAGCAGGGCTGCAAGCTATAAATGCTTAAAGGACACCTGTCATCAGGTCTGTGTCACTTGTCCTGTCACTACTACCTGTTGGAGCAGCTCACAAGGATCCCAGCCCAGGCTTTATCTAGCTATTTCATACATTATTCATTGTAAAATCATCTTTATTATGTAAATGAGGCTGGTCACATGGTCAGAGGCAGTGATGTCACCCCTGTTACCCCTCCCCTCTCCCTGCTCATGCCTGTGTGTAATGTATAGTAAAGCATTGCTGACATGCTGCATCCTCCTAATATACAGGTGAGAGACACAGACATCAGCTACACATGAATCTGACATGTTCTGCTATAACATGGCTGCAGCCTGGAGCTGTTGTATCTCTCCTATACACACACAGGCTGCAGGGGGCGTGACCACCAGCAAGCACATGAAGCAGCCATTACATGGAGCAGCTGTCAGTCAAGCACGGGGGTGTGACTGTACCTCCCACTCATGAATAAGCCGGACAGCTTGAATATGCTAATGCTTCATTGGACATCTCACAGGTCATTTGCATACAGCTTTAGGACCTCATTGCTTAGATTTATAGGCATGTAGAGGGACAGTGAAGGGATAGAGGCAATGCTCTCTAATGGCAGTTTATGAAAATATATTTAGATTAGGGGGGTTATTTTGCATGATGGGTTCTCTTTAAAAGGGAGTCTACAACATCCTGACAGATTAATATCTATCTGGTAGAGAAATGCTAAAGGATTTCAAAAATAGTTTTTGCCTGGTTTTCTTTCCCAGTTCAATCCCTATGCTAATTAAGCAGTCTGTTTCTTCTTGCTCCCAATCCCATGATGCCTCGTCAACAGCAGAGAAAGATCCACCTTTTCTTGCAGTGATAGAATCCAGGCTAATTATGAAGGATAGTTATAATTTTGGCTGTTTTTTTTTTTTTTTACACAACGTTCATCGTGCAGATTCAATAATGATTTACTTTTATTCTACGGGTCGTTACGGACGTGATGATACCATATGTGGGGTTTGTGTTATAATTTAGACCTTTTTTGTCTTATACGTCTCTATGTGTTATCATCTGATTGCTTGTTCATGATGATATCCTGCAATTCTGATGTATTCTGGAAAGACCCCCAGGCAGGTTAAATACCCGTAATCGGAGCCCATTCCGACTGCAGGCGTTACAGCAGACACCCCGTGTATCGCGATGCCGGTTCGGCTCCAATCCAGAGCGCTGGCACCAAGTTACTGCGCTCAGTGGCAGATATATACACTGTGGAGTGGGAAGGAGTTAAACACACCAACAGATCCGACACTATAATATGGATACTTTTAGCTCAAGTGTTCCCTTAAAGGAAACCTACCGTTTGATTTTATGCATTGTGAGCCAAACCTACCTTAAGATGCTGGCACATATCTTGTTTAATCCCTGAACCAAGTGGTATTGCTCAAAAATCAAATTATAAGATTAAGGATCATGGGAAAGCTGGGTGCACACAGGCTGCCTACATAAACACATTACACACATAGCTTTCTGAACTGTCAAGAGAGGACTTCTCAACTGGAGCTGGATACACAGCAGCTGGGGGGGATGGTGCAGCGATTGTTTACTTCTGCCTGTCAGGGACAACACTGTGATTAGGTATTCTCAGCTTATGCTGGGAAGGACAAGGCTGGAGCAGTGCATAATTAGGAAAAGAGGAAAAGCCCAGGTGCAGCCACAGAAGGGGCAGAGCCTCATCATAATTTTAGAATTGTTTTTCCAGAAAAACCACTCAGTTCAGGGATTAAACAAGACATGATCCTGCATCACTGTAGCTTCAGCATTCTCAAGGTGTAGGTTTGCTTCATAATGAATCAAATGGTAGGTCTGCAAATGGACTTGTTTGAAAAGAAACCTCTCTCCAATCTTGGCAATTTGTGCATTTCTCCTTTAGCCTGGAAGTGGAGGCTTACAACCTACAGATCTGGGTGACGGGACGAGGCTCAAATGCACCAAATTAAAAAAAAATATGGCTGCAAGTAATCCAAACAATATAAAAACTTGAGTAAAGATGTAGCAGACTTCTACTGGAGATAAATGGTGGAAGTCTGGTGCATTTTCAGAGATCTATCTCCAGAGTAACCGTAGGCTGCCATCACATCTTCTGCCCCTCACCTGTTTTTGCTTGTTGCAAGAACCCCCCACATTGTTTTAGGTCAATGCAGCCCTGGATAAGGAATACAAATCTGTCCTGTATCTGAAATGTAGGGGGTGGAGAGGAACCATTATGTACCCTTACAGTAAAGAGTTTATGAGATACATAAGCATCAACGCTTTGTTCCCATCCAATAATAATATGCATACTTTATGATAGGGCTCCAGGCTATACAACACATCAGCACGGTGTAGTAGCTAAAGTAGTAGACTCACACAGAACATATGGCAGCCAAAGGCCCAATTTGGATGTATACTGTGCCAGAGGTCACTAGGGATCTGGGTACTGTAGATAGATTTTGGTTACACAAGGAGCAATGACGACAATTGTACATGACGTGGTTGTTGAATTAGTGCTATTTTATTGGACTTCAGTAACAAAAAGCAGATAACAAACCAGTGATAATGGACACTATGCAGTCACAAGTCTTGAGTTACTGGAAGTACACTTTCATCTGGGCTACGATTGCCCTACATCCCATCGACAGCACAACCCAATAGATATATTCAATTCTTCTTTTAAAAATAATTAAAAAAAAATTCATGGTTTCCCAGATTTGCTTACAACATTTAAAAAAAAAAAAAAAAAAGTCTTCTAAATCTAGGTATGGTTTGAAGAGGTCAATCCTCAGCCTCCTCACCCATTCTACCGCCATGCTGCTATGCAATCATTTGCAAGCCTTAGGGCCCCATTCAGACGGCCATATTTGGGCTGGGAAAAAAAACACAAATTTGTGTTCCCACATGATGCTCTGTACAGGACAGTAGACCTGCGGAGAGGCTGAAGGTTGTGCCCAAGTTTCCAATCCCAAACAGGACCATCTGAATGGGCCATAAAAAGCAGCGTATGAGAAAAAAAAAGATACGAGAAAAAAAAAAAATCCTGCTGTGTGATACAAACATTTACAGTGTAAAATAAAAGGCGGACATACAGGCAGGTCTATATACAGAGAACGTTAATACTGAGGAATGATCGGATGTGTATACAGGTAGATTGGGTTGATTTGTAATATTCTAGCGCATTAAAGCAGTTTTACAGCACAAGGGGAGGAGGGGGGAGAATCTGGGTTTTAAAGCCACTTTCTACTCAGATATTATCACCCGTCCCTGACAAGAGTGGGCACATTGCATATTCCAGGTGTGTTTACTCGTGCCCCTCACGCAGGGACTGGCAGGATGAAGAGGACTGACTCTTGCATCCAGGTGCTAGTTGCATTGCACTGATGAGATATGTGCAGTGGATCTGTGGGTCCTGAGATAGCGGGTGATTCAGTTTCCAATCATACTTTAAGGATTGCATACTTGAAGAGCGCCATGATGGCAGCGCTGATGAGGCCTGAAATTGGCACAGTGACGAACCAGGCCAGGAATATATTTCTGAAGAGACGCCAGTCCACAGCCTTTCTGGATCGAAGCCACCCGACAGATACAACAGACCCGACCTGTGCGGAGGAAAGAAGATCCACAATTAGATAAATACATTTTGTGATCCGAGTACTTAGTTACAGTTACTTTCATAGACTGCAATATTTACATAGATCCATCATGTTTTATATACATCTCATGTTGGGTGTTCATTTGGGTGCAACAGCATGCAGTCTATAATGAGGTCATACACAATCTAAACTAGACATACAGTCTGGGTTCAGCCATCACCACTCACCTTACAATGCGTCGTACTGATGGGGAGACCAACATTTGAAGCGATTACGACAGTAAGGGCAGACGCCAGCTCAATGCTGAAGCCACTGAAATTGAAAAAATACATACAAGACGTTATCGAACGTTCTGCATAGATCACTTCCAGTGTAGCAGCAATATGCCCACATTTCTGGGTTGAACAGCAGATCACCTGCCATGTGGAATTACATTAATATCCATCCCTTTTAGACATACATGCAATAAGCTTGTGTACTCCCATGTGTGAAATGCTCTTTCAGTGAAAGTGGTGACTGAAAATTTATTAATTTTAGGAGATAATGACCATCCTCACCTAGACATCTACAGATCCCTTAGCTGCCAGTCCATTGTAAACTCCTACCATAACAGCTAGTTTGGACAATACTCAGTTTGAATGGCCACAGAAAAATTCATATTTAAAATGTATATTTTACCTTGAGGGGGTAATTGGGGTCAGATCTTTGCCCATTGTCTGGATAACTCTTCGCCCCCAGACCCAGAGACCAGTGCAGATACCAATTCCTCCATACAGGAGCAGCCAGATAGGGGTAGCAGCCTTGGAGGTGACATCACCAGTATCATAAACCAGCCAAAGAGCAACCAGAGGACCAATGGCATTGCTGCAAGAGAAGATTAAAGAACAATACAATACAATCAGCATAAGGCAAAAAGGGAGAATGCAAAAACCATCTTAATTTTTTCATCCTCATTCTTAATTTTTGCCAACTAACCTGACATCATTTCCACCATGTGCAAAAGAACCAAAGCAGGCCGTAAGGATCTGCAGAAACTGGAAGAGGTGTGACACCTCGGGCTTGTCCTGCTCGTGCCATTCTTCTATGGAGGAGTTATTGCTTTTCCTCTCGGCAGCCTCTTCTTCTGCGCAGCCTTCTTCCTGCTCTTCGGTGCCAACGTTTTGGTCTGTGTCTGCGACAGCGTTACAATAGCTGGTGTAGCTATCCATGCGAGTCCTCTTCTTCCCATCTGCTTCGTGCCAGGTTAGTTTTTCGGCCTCTTCCGGGCGTGCCTCGGCCTCCCTATTCCGTAAGGAATCCAGAGGCATTCCGCAGATTGCCATGGTGTACGAGGTGTAGCTGTTGTTGCGGCGGAGCGGCTTCTCCCCAGAATCTCCCATGCAGTCTCCCACTTTGGCCAGATGTAGTTTGTGCAGAAGATCCTTGTACAGACCAGAATCTTTGTGCACGGTGTGATACTGATACTGCCCGCTGGAGGTCATCTGGTTGCTGACCGTCTGATTGAATTGTACATGGTTGCCATTTGCCAACTGAACGGCTCCTGAGAAAATAAGATCCAGATTTTAGCTTAACTGTTGCAATCATTGCCCTGGCCAGCAGGTGGAAGCAATTTCTATATTACCAAAGCTATGACTAAATAGGTTGCACATTCTTTGTGTCACTTTATAGATAAACAACCTCTAGAAATTCAGCTTTGAGATAAGAGCCTCACGTGGAAATCACTTGTGGAAACAGTAAACAAGATGTCAAGTGACTTCACGGAAGAAAGTAGGTGAAAGGCAAAAAAAATGTGACATGACTATCAATGCACTCCAGGTCAGGTTTAATAGAGGATTTAAAAAATTGGAAAAGTGACAACTTGTCCAAGTGTGGAGCAATGGCTGCAGCTAAAGTTACTATTGGGAAGGGTCCAACACCAACCACCCACAAAGATCGCTGGGTAAAACAGGAATAGAATCAGGATTTTGCAGTAACCTGGTCTGACCACTATGAAGATCAGCTCAGTCATTTCAGGAGCAGCAGCGACTCCATTCACTAGAAAACGGAGCCATCTGCTTCCCCTTGCATTTGGAAATCTGAGGCGTCAAGCACACCAAGTCCGTTGTTTGCTGCTCACGCGCCAGTGACCTCAGATGAGATCATTTAAGATCCAAACAAAGGCAGGAATAGGACCTCTACAATTTGTGTCTTGAGAAACCGCAACAGTATGTAAATTGCCCATAGAAATACATATGGAAGTGATCTAGCAGGCAAAATGGAAAGCACGCACCCCAAACTACATGTGTGTGTGCATGAGGCCAGATATTGATTGTGCATTCTTGGGAATGGTCATCAATTTTAGCTTTAAAGTGTCAATCAGAGATCTACATAAAGAATGAGGCGAAGTTATACAGGGAGGGGAGCGTACACGTGACTATGTATCCTCTGAAGGAAATACAATTCTTGTTCCAGAATTCGCAACTTTTGTCACGTAGCCACAGAACAAACAGAGCCCTTGCAGCTGTGGGTGGATCTTGGAAATCGGAGCAAGTTCATGCGAGTGTACAACAGGTAGAACCTGGCTAATCATTTAAGGAGGCAAAAATGTTAAAAAAAAAAAAAAAAACACATAGGAGTGCACCGAGGAGAAAGACTGGCCTGATGATGGATCTCTACAGGTCTGTCTCACCTTACAGAGCTTTTACCACAAGACACTGGCCACTATGACAGCAGATATCCCTGTGCCATAAAGTGAAAGCAGAATTTCTCTTTTCTACGTCGGCTTACCGTTTAACGTCTGGTCAATGTTGGTCTCCATGCTCTGACTCTTCTCCCTCTCAGGAACATCGTCCATGTCGCCCATGTTGAAGGTCACCGTCCGCTCCTCTGCGCCACGAGAAGGTGCAGATACCATGTCTGAAATGGGCACCTTGGCCTCTACACCGACACCACACTCAATGGGCAATTTCACGTCTGGTTCTGACTTCAGGATGTGGCATTGGTCCATGTTCTTCTTGTCCATCAAAGGAGATTCTGATGGACTGGATTTGATTTCACCTGTGAAGTGGAAGCCCATTAGAAGACGTGCAACAGGATAGTTTATGCTTTCATATACAATAATCAATTTACATGCAGTCCCTGGCTTACAGATGACCCCCTAGTTATAAGACGGGCCTCTGGATGTTTACTGTACTTTAGTCCTAGGCTACAATGAGCATCTGTAACAGTTAAAGCTGTCTGCAATTAAGCCTGGTTAATCCTGGTTCTTACGAAAACCCAACATTTACAGCTAAATACTGTAAGTGCAATTCACCATAGTACTGGGAATAAGGCAGAGTCCAAACCGTTCACAAACACAAGTTGATGAGGCAGAACTTACGTTCTATCTTCTTCTTCATTCTGGGACAGATGAAGAACCACACAACCAGGGCGCAGATCACAGAACATCCCACAGAGATCAGAATAATGCCCCACAGAGGAATCTTGTCAAATCCAAGCACTAAATAAAAAAAGAAAAAAATGGATACATGAAAGCTGTCCATGTCAGCAAAGCCTTTCTAATGGAAAAGGAGACCGAGGCCCTGGAATCCACAGGTTCTTTCAGACAACTGGAGCTCCTGATGACACGATGTTACACATTAAGTTGATACTTCACTAACCTTCCTATCTAGGTCTTTATTGGAAATTAGATTGATTTACAACCATTGGGGAAATTGATTGTAAACACCCCCCACCCAAAAGAGTAGAACGTAGAACACCTGCCTTGAACTATAGCATGGTAGAGGCCGAAGCAAGATTTCCCAATACGGATTTGTGCCTGGAATTTACCCATTTTATAAGTCACTACTTAAACATTAGGATGCGATATGCAAGAACCCGTGTGATGTCAAAATGTGTCATCCACAGAATCCCTTTTGCTTTTCAACGTAAAAGGAATACATTTGCAAAGAACGTTTTGTGCCTGACTCTTGTCTTGTGACACTTATTGACCTGCTGCCACCTTGGTGCTCCCGCCTGCACAGCAGAGATAAGCAGATTGACCTATATGGACTTAAACTTTCAGTTTTGGTGAAAAACTTGGTAAAGTTAAGTGTTAATCAAGAAAACTGCTGCAGTCACTGTTGCATAACCTGCAAGCAGAGGAGGAGTAATGAGACAGCAGTCATTTCTAGAGGCCTAACGCTTATCACATGTGTAGTAATATGCTGCAGCGGGAGTGGGCCGTGACATGTTATACAGTCACTAACACCCAACCCAAAGGGATCTGTCATCATTAATTCATCCCATCTCCAACCATAATAAAAACAGTCAGATTATTCTTGCATATTGCAAATCTGCAGGTAGCATTTACAATGCATTTTGCAGTTTAAATTAGTGCCATGGAGGGAGACTCCCATAATGGACTTTTGAGCAAATGCAATTAAGACCAAGTTACCCATGCCCAAATATGTAGTACCTAGTTCAGAGAAATTTTTAACTCTTGAAGCCATACTAATATGTAACTAACCAGATATAGATAATTCACATGTTAATGTTGTGGATTACTGTGATATATAATTTTTTTTTTTGCAAAGCTAGGGCAAAGACCTCAGCAATAAGACAGACAGGTGTACAAAAATCGCTTTTGGGATCCAAATTTGATGATGAAATACTGCCCAGCAGTGTCACTTGTCTCGCAGCAGAAACTTGACACTCGCAGAATGGAAAAAAAATTCCACTACTGAAGCCGACTCCACTGACTATTAACTAAAACCAACAGAGGCTTTTAGCAGCTGTCAGCAGAGTTGCTGAGTGACTTGTACGTGTGCTCAGCTGTGTGCCTGCACTGGGTCCTTGGATCTCTCAATTATAAAGGTTAGAGCCAAGGCTGGCCATGTGCTCCACTGAATGGATCAGGTTATATCACATATAACCAGCATCCAAAGTTTGGTGCCATTTTAGGAAGACATAAGTCACGTTCTTAAAATGTCTCGATAATATCTCTGCCGGAAACCCATCAATAAAGTTTATATAATGGCACAACAAGGGGGGGGGGGGACAAAAAGGTCTTTAAAGGGCTTTCCCCAATCTTGTACAAGTAAAGCTGAATTGTCCAATAGACTTTGTATGTTAGCAGTCAGCGAATGGAAACAAACTTTTACATCCAGTGGAAGTCCCAGTCTGAGCTGGGAGTTTGCTTGAAGACGATTGAGTTTTTGACAACTATTTTCCGACTTTCTCATCCGACCCGCGAGGGCATCACTTTTCTAATAAGTTGATGCACAACACAGGAAAAACCTATAGTAGCAGCGAAGAGTAATGGGTCTGAATTAATTTCTTGCTTTTGGAGAAATTAAACAGTTTCCATTCACCGACAGCAAATGTCTTTAATCAAGCAGGTCCCACAGGAATACAAGATTATTCAATTATATTAGTTTGAGGAGAGGGTCCATTCATAGAATAAGAATTGACATAGATTTTTAAAGGACACCTCCCATTTGTTTAATGATTGACGTGTCCTGAAAAGTTCCTGAGGAACGATTCTTCGAGAATTATTATAACTATACGCCCCGATTGTGGCAATATAGAGTTATAAAAATAATGTTGATCAGTCTGGGGGGCTCCTGGCAAGTCCTTGTGTTAGCATTTATTCACTCTCCCAGTTATGATACTAGTCCCATATGTCACCTCCTTGCACTGTGGACCTCCTATTCACCCCCCGTTATGATAAAACACGAGGCGCTCATACATAACCAGAACGCCCAAGACTAGCATCATTTTTATACCTCAATATTGCCACAATCGCAGTGTATAGCGTTATAATACAAGTCCTGCTGAGGAGACTAGTTCCTCAGGAACAGGTTAGTAGGACATGTCTACCCATCATTAAAAGCTTTAAGAATGAAAAGAGAAGGGCACAGATTTAACCTGTCACTCCACTGTCAAGGGGGGATTGGACCCCAATTCATAAGACTAGTGAGGGTCCGCTCCAACAATATAGTTTGCCCTAATCTAATCTTGGGACAACCCCTTAAAGTTCTATTTGCAGAATAGTAGGTAATCCCCTTTAAGTACGTGAATACACAACTATCCGTGTTATACGGACACTGTTGGAAGCTAAGCTGTAGAGTATCCAACAATAAACCCAGGCATGGTGGCGGCAGGGGAAATGAAAATAATAAAATACAGGTCTGGGAAGGTGCAAATATAAGATTCTTCTGCAGGGTCTTCATAGCCATCACCAGTGCTGAAGGGAAGGTGGGGAAGTAATTAGGAGGGAATGGCTGTAGTAATCCAGCCAAGTGGGTTAACTAGTTAGGTTAGAAATGTCAGCGCACACTAGCCTGCAGCCTTCTGTATGGGCACAGGCCAGCAAACTTCTAGAAGATTTCAGTCCTGCAAAAGTAAAAGTAGTAAATTCTGGATTTAATGGCGGGCTCAAGAACAAACGCTAGAGGCAAAAGTGCTTTGTAAATTTTACTCACGGGGTGCGCCAGTGTACATGATGGAGAACAGGTTTATGCCGATCGTACAGGCGTAGAACACAGGCAGGGCACGCAGTCCATTTGGTACAGGGTCAGGCTGCAATAAAACCAAAATATTAAATACAGAAACATTTCATCAAGCCCAGCCTCTCCATTAAATAACCTCCATCCGGAAAAAAACATTTGGGATAGTAAATCTGCTACACCATCTCTCTCATTTGGGTCTCTACTAAATTGGGTCACTTGCCTCTTCAAGAAAGCATTTAGACAAGGCTCTAACCACTGCCCTGTACGGGACAACATAGGCGGCTTACAGGTAGCACCCCTGAAGAAGCCAGTGACCAATGTAGAAGAGCCCCCACAGCCAAAATGGAGGCCATGCCTTGCATAGTCAAATTTAGTTTAGCTGGAGCTTGTACACCTGTGGCACTGTATGCAGGTGTGCCTAGTATTGCACTTCAGCCAATTTTCATCCATTCTGGAAGGTAAGCTTTCAACTTAAGTCAGCATTGTGTAAGGCACTTTACGTCCACACTTCTCCCAGCAATATATCCCTTTATAGCACTAGAATTAAATCCCCATACTAAAAGCAACAGGTAAAAAGAAGGCGTGGCACTGCGGTAATAAGGGTTAAAACCATGAATTGGGTGCAAACCTCAAACACTCGGTTCACAGGAGTTTAAGCAAGACTTCCAAAAAAAAAAACATGCAGCAGAGGCAGCACTCCTTGTGGAAAAAGGTGGTTTTATTCACCCAGAGGAAAAGTGCAGTGTATCAGCTCTTCATTAGAGCCATTTTCAAGCATTTTATTGGAAGAATTAGAGCCCCTGGTGTCATGGCCTTGGTTCACACAAACTTCAATTTGAAAAAAAAATAGGATTCTCTCTAAAAATATATTCCTGTGAATCAAAGTGTCAGGAAAGCTTAAAAGGTGCAATACAAAATATAGTTTTGTAAAGGTATGCATGGAATAAAAATACTGTTACCCATGCCATAAGGGAAGATATGACATTAGGCACACAGTAATTTGTTTATGTAAAGGCCCAATTATAATGATTGAGATCTATGCAATAGTATAAGCACTAGTCAGAGTGGATGCTCATCGGAGCAGATACAATTACTAGAGATGGGGCCTGCTATTCGAGTCATGCACAGGCGCAGCCTTGCGTCTCCAGTTTATGCCCTCTCATGGTCATTGTGAGCGGTGCATGATCGACAAGGCTTAAGGACAGTCTGCACACAGTACCATATAAAGTGCTACCAGAACAGAAGAATTATGCACTTGGCTACACAAGGGACATGAAGCAAATGACCTATGTTATATGCAGTACAGGACAACAGAGTCATGTGCAATATGATAATAAAAAGCACATCACACAACAGCACTGAAAATTAACATTTACAGCACGAGGACCTACTAAAAGAATTATAACTAGAATACATATACAGGATTTCTGCACATTACTATAGGGGATGCATTAAAAATTAATATTGACATCTTTTAAATTTTTGCAATGATGTGCACAATCCACTAAAGAGTTTATTTATATAATGGTATAGTATAGCGTGCGTAACAAATAATAAAAGTCTGTCTAATACATTCAATGCACTGCAATGTTGCACCATCACCAGAATAAAGACTCCTTTTTATACCAAACTAAAAATTTCTTTTAGTTGTTCACATGGGTGTGCGCGCTGCACATCCCTCCCGGTTGCCATTGACATTGATCTGGTGGTAACCTGGCCGCAAATTGTGCCGTCAGATCACAGGTCCTGTGAATGTACATTTTGTAAGGCTTAAAAACAATGAACCCTTACCTTACGAAGGATGAACATTCTCACAAGGAAAAACAGAAGTGCGGACATGATCCCAGACAACAGAGGGGAGATAAACCAGGATAACACTAGAAAGATAAAAGATCATAGAATGGGTTATGCGTTTATATATACCAGGCTTCTTAAAACCCCTCCATTGCTTATGGAGAAGTAAATTACAACTGCATACCATCAACTCCTATTAACATCAACAAGGTCTGTCAATGGACCCCGCCTGGCATTGTGGTCGCCAATATATTGTAAACAGAAGCCACTATTCTGGTGAACAAAGCTCAATTTATAAATAAATTTGGACCATTGTCAAACTACCTCTGCTCTGGCCAAAAACAGTCCAATACCCAAATACAGCTTAGTTGGGAATGATAATAAGAATGATGATATCATCCATCTCAAATTCCAAAAAACACACAGGCCTACAAAGATTGAAAGTTCATGTTTAGCTGTAGCTAGGGCCATGATGGAAGTCTAAGAGATATTAGCAAGTTGGAAGAATACAAAATGAATTTCTCCAAGGAAATCAGGAGTGAATGTGCATCTACAGGAAGTTCCTTCACAATGTTTATGTTTACAAGCAATAGCATTGTAAAATGATCAACTTTACAATGGAGAACAAGGCATAAAGGGAAGAACCCGAGAAAAACCATCTCCATTGTTTATTATATAACCTGTGGATGTTTTGATATGGTGAAAGCCTACGTATGGAGGAATATTGTAGCTGCATGGCTTTAATATAAAAAGACTTTACTCAAACTTTACACATCCATTGCATGAGAACGGAGGTTAAGCCATTGCTTCCACATAACAATTAACTTCTCTAGCTACGCCGATAGCTTTAAGCACCTGCACAGTAGTAGATATGCAGACAACTCATAAAGACGCTTTGGTTTGCTCACATTAGTTCCTATTACAAGGTGTAAAACTCTTCCCACAACTAATGGGAGACAATTTTTTGCTATTTAGTCAATGTAACTTATGAACAGCACCATGTTAAATCCTTCCAAATGCTTGTGTAGGTTTTAGTGTAAAAACACTTACCAATGCGAAGCAGCTCGGTCCATTTAACTCCTTCCTGTCCTTTAGCCACCAGAGAGAAGCCAATAGTGGCTCCAACAATGCAGTGGGTCCCAGAAATGGGTAGTTTTAGGAAGGAAGCCACAAGCTGCCACACAGCAGATCCTGAAAAACAACACAGATAAAGTTAGAGGTTTATACATTACACAAGAACTCTAAGTGTTGGGCATTTTCTTTCAAGAGTCAAGTTTGCTCCATAAACTAGTTCCTGGTCACAGCACTGACAGATCTATGTATTAACACCCCTTCTGCTCATGAAAATGTATCCACACCTGGTAGAGACAAACCTACATGCATACAATGTCAATACAGGCAGTCCCCTACTTAAGAACACTCGACTTACATACGACCCCTAGTTACAAACGGACCTCTGGATATTGGTAATTTATTGTACTTTAGTCCCAGGCTACAATGATCAGCTGTAACAGTTATCACAGGTGTCTGTAATGAAGCTTTAGTGTTAATATTGATTCTTATGACAACCCAACATTTTTAAACTCCAATTGTCACAAAGACCAAAAAAGTTCTGTCTGGGATTACAATGATAAAGTATACAGTTCCGACTTACATACAAACTCAACTTAAGAACAAACCTACAGACCCTATCTTGTATGTAACCCGGGGACTGCCTGTATACCCATTATTAGCCAGAAACTTAGAAGACAATAAAGCGGACTGTCTGCCCACCCTTCTACTACTGAGCCGTGCGAGGAATGTGGTTTTAATAAGAACTGTGACAAATATAAATTGATAAGACTGCTAGAGTAACTACATTTTTGCAAAATGGTACAGTTTCTATGAAATTTGGCTCCCCGAGATCAACGGGTGAATACAGTCAATGACAATTATAGTATTTGTGCAGCCAATGTTATTCCTGCAGACACTAGCAAAGAGAAAGTTATGCTTCCCTTCTCTATGGCTTACAAGGAAGATGCGGCACTAGGCTGTAGCTATCATGGCATAGATGGTCATCTCTAGCGAGCAGGGCCCCCTTTTGTTTCATATGACCGTTTTCAGTCTGTAAGGTCTTATTTTATTGGCACATGTACTCTATTGCAGAATATGATGGCGGCATACAAATATTTAGTATTATTATGGGGGAAGTGGGCATCATTACAGAGCTCTATGCAGGAGTCCCAATGAGCGGTGGTAAGTAACTGGAGAAAACTTTCAACCCCTTTAAAGAAAAGCTACCATCAAAATCGTGCAGGAGAAACCAGGGACATTACTCATAAAGCCAGGCACTGCGACTGTGGTAATCTGCATATCCAGGAACGGCTTCCTTCTAGAATAAACTTTCAAAAATATTCTAATGAGCCCGAGGGGCTCTGGAGGGTATTTCCAGAGCTCCCCAGGGCTGTCTTTTCACTGGTTGTTACAATAAGAATAGCAGGTCTTACCTTGCCCTTCTACTGCTGCTAGATTTCACAAGCAGAGGGAGTGCGAGACATGTTCTGCCACAACCAGTGAAGAATAAATAATAATTTTAAAAGTTTATGTTATAAGGAAGGCCATGGATAACAAATATAAGAAGATTACCAGTCACGGTGCCTGGATTTTCTTTGAGTAGCCATAAAAGCCTTGTCTACTCACCAAACATAGAACTGATGGATCCAGCCATTAGCAGCTCTTGGGTATTGTTGTACATGTTGACGTCGATCAGTCCTTTCCGGATGGTTTCGCTGACTTTAGCGCCCAGAAGTACAGATCCCACGGTTTCAAAGATGGATGCCAGGATACAAGCTTGTCTTAATGTCACCACACCAGAGCCCACAGCCGTGCCAAAGGAGTTTGCTACATCATTGGCACCGACCGAGAACGCCAGCACGAAGGCTATGATAAATCCAACAATACAAAGGAAGGTAGTCAGCTGACCCCCCTCCTGGATGCCAAGGGTACTGGTCACTACGCTGAAAACTGTTGTCGATTCCATGATATATATATTTTTTTTTTGGCTCAATGTGGAAATAGATTTAAAAAAATAAAATACTTACTATGTAAACAAAAAACAACGTGAGGTATGAAAATAATATAATAAATATTACTATAAAATTAAATATGCAGTAAACTGAAAAAGAAAAAATAATACAGGGCCGAGAATCTCGGTCAAAAGTCTTTGCTATTTGCTCTGTAAGGAAATTGTCCTTTGAGAGTTCCTTTGGCTCTGGTGGGTTACAGGTGAAGAAAATTCCATGGTGCAAAAAACAAGGAATCCGGCAGACTCTTCATTCTGGAAGGAGACAAGAAGAAACAAGGCGTCAGAGAGAACCAACTCTGGAGATGTGCAGCGAGCGTCCCCCGTCGCTGAAGTAATGCTAAACCGCAAGCAGAGCCCCTTTTTATGGGTATTTTTGGAGCGCTTTTGGCAGAATGCTCCTAGGTGTGTACTTTACATGGCTCCTTCCCAACCCATATCCAGAATAGGAAATTGACCCAACAGGTTAATTGACAAAACTTGTTTTATTAAGCCAAAATTAACCCCAATAAAACGGTTAAGGATTTACAATTAGGAACCAATCTTGAGTTTATGACAGTAAAATTAACAGCCATTTACATGGCAAATTACATCCTGTAATCAGACAATATAAAAAAACAGAAGCAAATATCAGATTAGTCAAGATACCTGGATAGGAGAACTTTAATGGACTGAATCCCTTACAAGTTTCATAGGAGGTTGGTGACCCCCTACTACAAGTCTGATACCGACTACCTACCATCAAGTGACCAAATTCTAGACATTTGGGGGAGGATCTATTAATGTGAACGCTTTCTTCCAAAAACTGTGCCCCACTTGACTATGGGTGAAGTGTGGTATTGCATCTAAGCACCATTCATCACTATACAGCAAGTTACAATACTAGCACATACCATAGTCAGGTGCGACGCCGTTTTTGGAAG
The DNA here is from genome assembly GCA_019512145.1 of Engystomops pustulosus. Taxonomy (NCBI): domain Eukaryota; kingdom Metazoa; phylum Chordata; class Amphibia; order Anura; family Leptodactylidae; genus Engystomops; species Engystomops pustulosus. The sequence continues at coordinate 18,461,752 of CM033644.1, forward strand.
AAAGCAACCGTGTTTTACCAACTACCCGTCAACACCTTTGGCGTATATTTTAGCCGTCGGCTTTTTTAAGTGGCATTGGGTTCTCCATAGTCTACCAAGCACAGTGTCGTACATAGTATGTGGCTATGCTTGGTACTGCAGCTCAGTCCCGTTCATTTGACTGACCGATCACCATTCAGGCCATGTTTATGCAAGACAGAGCTCCCCAGAGCAATGTCATCTCTTCCAAAAAATCGAATCTGTCCAGATTTAATACATGGCAGCCAGATATTGGATTAATGACCCCATCACTTAACCCTGGAATTGCCCCTTAAATTTAGGAAGGATAAAAATCCATGCAGATAATTATTTGATACAATGTTGTAGGGGGGTCAGTGCCTTTTGCTGGAGGTTACAGACCCTTCCCCATGCCCCCTCTTAGTTGGCAAATTCTGCAAACATAAAGCCACCAAAATTAACTAGTAGGAGGCATTGTCTGCATCTTCACACCCCCCTCCATTGTTCCTACACCCATTCACATGCCGTTATAGTGTGCAGGATTTACTCTATAATCTCTTAATCCCACCACACTTTTTTTTACGCAAATGAATGCCCACAGTTGCCAAGCAATTAAGAACATTTCAATTAAATCTAGTGAGATCACCAAGTCTCCTACAGACACCCCCAGCGCCCCCCCCCCCCCCTGTGCAGGTACTTGCCTGGACACTAGTCCTGTCATGAAGTCAAGAGATTTGGAAACTGAACGACACCCCCATCGAAAGTTCACTGCAAACTGCATAAAGCAGAGGAATTAATCGAGAATGATTCAGTTTCCCCCTTTTTGGGAATGCCAGGGGTAAGGTACCTGAGCCTTCCTGGCAGGATGGGAGAGCTATACCCTTCACATGTTACGTGGACGCCATGTTAATGTGAGGTTTATGATGTGTTACACTGGACACAGCCCGCAGGTTGTGCAGATATATACATTTTTTTTTTAAATTAATTTGGTTCCCCTCTGTTATTCCTCCTGGAAATACCTGGGGGTTATTGGTGGGGACCTGGTCCAGCTGTCAGGGCATGGACATACTGCAGGTGCCATGAGGGATAACTGAGGGACATTACCGAGCCAGTCTTACATGTGATGTAGCCATGCCTTGTATGCCCCCGTGCCATAGTGACACCGGAGTCGCCATAGCATGGCTCAAGTATTACAGTACTGCCAATCACTTGCCTCTTGTAACACGACGATGCGGTTATGAAGCGGCACCGCAGCGGCTCTGACGTTGCTGCCAACTCCCCGCACACTCCCCTCTATATACCGGGAGCCGCTTACCGTGTACCGGAGACGTGACGGATCCGCTCTCCCGCGCTCGCACTTCCCGCTCGATTTATCACAAAAGGCGCAAAATGTGCGGAGAGGAGGGGGCGGGGCGCTGCACGGCGCCAAAACTTCACTGTTCGAACAAACCAGTGACAACCGCCTGACTGACAGGAGGGGAGAGCCCGCGCCCTCCTCCTCACCATACATCCGTATACACCGTGTATACTACAGCTCATATACACCGTGTATACTACAGCTTATATATACCGTGTATAAATCACAGAGTCACCCAATACACAACTAATAACCGCAGCCTCAGTCACACAAGCCTCAATGTCAAATACCGCCAACTATACACAACCTTATTATCTCCACTGATACTAGCCTGGACCACCGTGTATAACCCAATCACTTCAGCCTACAAAAGACCGGCAGGAGCCAGTATGAATACACACCCCATATACACTCAGTTACCTCAGTCAATACTGAGGGAGTCTCATTGTTACCACAGATTAAAATTCCTCTCATGTAAATGCGCTCGTTGCTCCCCGTGTGGTATCCGTATCGCTCCAAGTCAATTCACCGTATACAAACGGCAATACACAGCCTCTCCATTACTATACCGCCCCATACCATGTACCACACACTACCTCAGCCTAAAGTGTCCCAGGCTAGAGCCAATGCTTATTACCTAGGCTTACACTGCCCTGCACCTAGCACATTCACTTACCTCAGCCTATACTGCCCAGTACACAATGCTCCCCATAAGCTTATGCCATCCTAAACCTAATTCTACTATAACCAGAGCCTACACCACCCTAAAACTAGTTCTACTATAACCAGAGCCTATGCCACCCTACACCTAGCTCTAGTATAACCAGAGCCTACGCCACCCTACACCTAATTCTACTATAACCAGAGCCTACACCACCCTAAACCCAGAGCCTACGCCACCCTAAACCTAGTTCTACTATAACCAGAGCCTATGCCACCCTAAACCTAGTTCTACTATAACAAGTTCTACTATAACTCCTTCCTCCATTAGCTCTTACTGCCTATACCAAGGAGATCAGATGCCATGATACAATCTAGTTGTCCCTCATGATGCACTGCCCCTCTGCATTTCCCCTGCGTTCACCCCCCCCCCCTTTAAATCCCAGAATGAATACACCCCAACATAGAGGTCACCCATAGACAACCCCGTACAGGGGGGCAGTATCCTCAGTCCACAGGAGACAATAGGTTTACACATTTGGAGTGACATCTTGTGGCAGTACTTTTTTAGCAATGACAGACCAGCGCTGCCGTAATGGGTTTAAATAATGGCTATTAATAATGGGTCATTAGTAAAGTATAATACTGGCTGCAGAGGATGACATAGGGTAGCCAAGGAGACATCCCACTACACTGCAGTGTTTAATATGATGTATGTGCTGCTTATTATACGCTACAGTGTGTTGCTACCCATGGATGAGTCACAACAACTTGTATCTGTAACACACGTCAGGTGACACATTGTTGCAAAAGCCAAACCCCATAGCCCCTGGCCAGCTCAGCTTTTATTACGGTTATGACAGGGCCCTGGCATATATAATACTGTAATAAACATGTACCAAAAGCTGAACATATCCTTGCCGGGCATTAAAAGAGGGATGCACATCTGCCAGATGATAAAAAGCCATTATGGGGATTATTTCTGGGATATTCGCAGCTCATCAGAGATCAATGACTCCAGATTACATAAGATTTTGGCAACGTGACGAACCGTCGAGCAGGTCTTCTGTAGGTATACATTAACGTTCAATGGTCACTCGTCCGCCATGTTAATTCTGCTACGTTATTGGCATCTTTATCCAATGACAGATCTTCATAATCACTTGTGATCGAGCATATCCATGGGGCTACAGTCGGAATGAGCCAGCATAGCTTTTCGCCCTTAACAAGATGCTCAGCAGACATATACAGGGGAAACTGTGGACAAAATAGGCACTGTAATGCTAAAGAGCAATATAACCTGGACATAGCAGTATATACCCCCAAGGCAAGAGAATGCAATGTACAGTACATACAGCCTTAAATGGAACCGTCAGCAAAATTAAACTAAAATTTCTACCAGTATATGTGCCAAGCAAGCTGAACACCATCTAAATGTCTCCTTTCAGACCCAGTGTGATGGTATCATCCAGAAAATCCACTTTAGAAGGAGATGTAAATTGTATAAAGCATCAAGGAGGCGGAGAATTTAACACTGAAGTCAAGCTCCTCCTCTTCAGAATGCCCCTTCTCTGGATGCAGGACCATCAATTACAGTGACAACACAAACAGATCTCCTGAAGTCTAATGCATGATGTTAAACACAAGAGGAGGGGGCGTTCAGAGGTTCCCACCTTGACTTCAGTGTCAATCTCTCCGCCTCCTTGACTTATCACAAATTTACAGCTCTAAGTTCAATTTCTGGATGATGCACCACACGGACCATGGAAAGAAACTAGAAGGAGTGCACTGATTGACAACATACTGGCAGTGGTATAAGGCCAATTGCTGATGAGCTGGTCCTTTATATCCATCCCAGACAGCAGAGATAAGTGTATCATGTGGTGGGGATTGAGTATGACAGGACTTCTCGTATCACCTTTGGAAGTCCAATAGATATAAATGAGCATAAGAGAAGTTTTATCATTGTCCGCCATCATATCGATAGGACCTATGTATAGGCTTTACGTCCTGGATCATGTCAGACAACTGTCAGTCCCCATGTATACTAACAAGAGCTTTCGCTATCCCATACTAAGGATTTCAGCTAGATGGGGAGTCCAACAAGAAGAGAACTACCTCATTAGACATATCAGCCCGTAATGTACATGAGGGCCCACTAAAAACAGAAGTCAGGGCAGAGCATACTGAACATCTAGATTTCTACATGAATACCCTTTGCTTCTTTGGGCATAAACATTGCCACACATGCATGCTTGAGAAGACATGCATGTATATGAACAAGCTAGGCACGAGACAAATTTTACCCCACACACCACATTCAGCGACTATTACTCCATTTGTAATGAGGACAGAAAGTGTGCAGATTCCTGATCTGGGTCCCTAGTATAGAGCTCCTTATTAGTTTCTAGGTACAGGTATAACAAGAACGATCTGGAAAACAATGCATTTGCAGAGCCGAGATCCCTTTAGCCCCCCTAAAACATAAAAGCGTGCAGAAACTGGCTGGAGCACGGTTGCATAAATGTTGGCAGATCACAGCCCCTGCAGGCAACACTAGCCCTACAAATTCTGAGAGAAACGATTATCTCGGCAGCTGCAGACATGGCAGACACTAGGTGTGGCCCCCCGGATAGGACAAGCTTGTTGTCAGCATGCACATGGAGAAATAGAGCAATGCAGGAGCCTGGCATGTGTAACCCTGCACAGCATGCACTATAGAGGATGTGCCTCGCTGGAGGGCAAGGAGAGGCTGAATCACTCCAGGTGACGACATTTCCTCATTACTGAATCCCTCTCTGTTACACAAAGAAGCAGCAACCGGCTGAGTCTGGATGCCCCATTACTCAGAAGCCGCCCCCTCCCACTCCCATAACTAGGTGCCTCCCAAGGCCAAGGTCACGTGACTGAGACAAAGGGGCAGCAGGGAAATTACACCAGAATAATCACATTTCTGGGCACAGAAGGACGGGTGAAAGTGTCCCTTCACTTAAAGGCAAAGTGTCTGCTGCAGTAGAGATACTAGAGAGGAGCCCGCCATGGCCACAGCAGATAAGGAATGAACTTGACTCCAGACCAAACTTGCAAAACTACTGAAACACCAAGGACTGTTTTAGAGATCCTTAAGACTACATGCTGGCATCCGAGCCACAGGGGTTAACCCTAGCTCACACGTTTCCGATTCACAATGAACTAGTTACATTATAACCCTGCAATCGCAGGGCGGAACAATAAACCAGCAGCGGTTATCAGCGACAAAGATAAAAGTTATACAATTTATGGGATAGACAACTACTGCAACAAGAAAAAAAGTATTATTCATCCTGACGGTACTTACTCTTCATCATGGTTGTGAAATTAATGGGCATAGTCTGAGTAATGACATGAAGATGGGCACAATGTCCTGGGTGCCAGTTACTTGCCAGGGTCATGGTTGCTGCCAAGAGTGCAAGAATGTGACCATACACAGCACCAGATAGATATATATAACAGCTTGCGCTCCATTTCCAAGAAGCGGGGAATGAATGTAGGTACGTATGAACACTGCACTGGGGGACATTTATCAGGGCTTCTACATCTGAAGATTCACCTTGAACGTGAACCAGCTGACAGTGTTGGCCGGTGGCACAGCCACCTACAGGATACATAAGGTCAGATAAATCTGTATCTGTGTATGATAAATCTGCCCCCCGCACCACTATAAATTTTCAGGTCCTCACTCCTGTAGTCTAACCTGACCATGTTAGTGCTCTATAATGTCCTATTTTTGTCTGCAGTTGTCCCCTATGATCTGTGAAGAGCTGCGGAATATGTTGAGAGCTATATAAAGATATAACATAGTCTAGCTTCATCAGGACTGAGACACACACTCCATATCTAGTACTACATGGCCATGGGCCTCGAGGCAGTACAAAGGTTTCATGATCCTACTCACAAGGTGGAAAATGCTGGCATGAAAGGGCCCGATTACAGCAACTACACGAATTGTGAGTAAAGTGGGCCAGAGTGTCTCGAAGACAGTTGCTGATGGGACTTAAGAGAAGAGCCCAAACAGTACAGAACAGAGATGCCAAATGCATATGCATCTATTCTATATGCGGGTACCAGGTGCCCCCCAAAGTCAGTGACAATTTAAGAAATCTAGAACAGTCTAGCAGTGACCTAAATTATTAAGAAATGTGACGAATTATGGAAACAAAGTCTCTCCTGATGGACTTGCACAATGAGTTAAAAGGGGTTTCATAGGTAGACCACCTACACTATGACAAACCCGATACTTTTCTAGAAACTTTACTACACCGTCCAATTATTACAAGTCACCACTGACTTGGCCCGAAGACTACGGTCCAATTACCAGCTCCCAAACCAGCGAATACATTTTCTAGGCAGACAATATACAGAGTGCGCCTCTCTTCTATACTGCGCAGTCCAGGCATTAGCCCCCGAGCAGGCCCCCGTTAATCCCTACTCAGGAGGGTACACGTGTTTCAGGCGCAGGCCGGGGACAGCTGGCAGATGATACAGGAAGACGCTGACAGTTCCTACACTAGCGGGGACACCGCCAGCAGCCACGCCGCCTGCATATGTGTGAACAAGGGCCCAGGAGATGCTCACAGGTCACATATACTGGAGTCACAAGTTATTCTGTTCTATTGCTACACTCTAAAGTGAGGAAGAAATCTAAAACTGTATTTGGTCTCATGGGGATGTCAATACCGTGCCCCCAGTTATGCATCTGGGATAATAGAGCCCTGTACACACTATAAGATTATACATAGTAACATAATATGTTCTAATAGAGAGGCCGCTAATTAGGTTAAATCCAATTGATCCCATTTCAGCTCTTATTATGATAACATTATATTATCATACTAATATCACATACGTAGGAGGTATATACACAATATATCATGTGCCATACACTAAACACACACATAATCACCACCTAAAGAGTCACTATAAAGCGATCACAAAGATCAGAGATATTATAGGTTTAGGTAGAAAGTAGAGTCCTTATAAGTCCACTGGAAAAAAGGTCCAATCCATACTCTAAAACCGATCTGAATCCAATTTTTATCGGGCGATCCCCAGCAATGATTATTGATTAGTGACCCCTGGTGACAAGAGTACAGAGGATGTCAGCTATATCCCAGACTCCCCACTGTACGCCCGGTAGTATAGCAGCTCGTCGTCCTGACAGTCGGTATGAAAGCCGGTTGTCAGACCTTCCTCAGCGCCATATTAAGAGCCGCGACCCGTGTTGCGCATATTAAGAGCCAACCGGGGGAGGAGCCAGGCCCCGCCAGCGCCATTCTTCTTCACAACCCCCCCGGAGGTCGGTGCAAGGGGGAATTACCGGCTGAGCGGGTCACGTGGGCTAGCAGCCGCGGGCTAAGAGATGACGTCACAGTTACCGAGTACGGAGGGGGAGCAGGAGATTACCGAAGTGGGAGGAGCAGGGGGGGAGGTCGCGGAACGAACCACATGACAGACCACCGCCCCCGGGAAGCGCTGATTGGTGGGATTAGGGCGGTTGTAGACGTCTACAGTGACGTGATTCACGGGTCGGAACCGCTGCCTCAGCACATCCCGCCCTTTAATTTGTGCAATGTTTATCGTTATTTACTGGTTAAAGGGTTTAAAAAAACCCCGAATTAACGCATCAAGCAATAAGGGCGTTTCACACGTGGCAGTGCCAGTGAGGTCTGATCACGTGAATCGCGCGGTTGAGATGGAGAAATCACTGTAGCAGTATGTTGTAGTGTGTGGTAGATGGTAACAGAAGGGGATTGACGGTCACCATGAAGGTAGTGTTTATCAGGGTGTTAGATATGGGTGTCATGGTGGTATTTGCATCAACAGGCAAAGATGGTGTATGAATATTCCTGCTATAAGGTAGAGATGGCGGTCCTGAACCAAAGGGCATGAGGAATCCATCAAACCAACCTTCACCTCGTAACTAAAATACAAGGAGAGGACCCTGCATGGGTCTGTCCCAGAAGGTTGATCTAGGTTTGTGTTTTTTCCCCCTTTCTTGGCAACAAATCTGATAGGTGGGGGTCCCTACTGCTGGGATATATGCAATCTGATAGGTGGGGGTCCTACTGCTGGGATATATAGCAATCTGATAGGTGGGGGTCCTACTGCTGGGATATGCAGCAATCTGATAGGTGGGGGTCCTACTGCTGGGATATATAGCAATCTGATAGGTGGGGGTCCTACTGCTGGGATATATAGCAATCTTGATAGGTGGGGTTCATATAGAAATCTGATCGGAGGGGGCCCTACTGCTGGGATATACAGCAATCCGATAGGTGGGGGTCCTACTGCTGGGATATATAGCAATCTGATAGGTGGGGGTCCTACTGCTGGAATATACAGCAATATGATAGTTAGGGGTCCTACTGCTGTGATATATAGCATTCTCATAGGTGGGGGTCCTACTGCTGGGGTATATAGCAATCGGATAGGTGAGGGTCCTACTGCTGGGATATATAGCAATCTGATAGGTGGGGGTCCTACGGGATATATGCAATTGCTAGGTGGGGGTGAATGTGGATGTATAGCAATCTGATAGGTGAGGGGCCTACTGCTGGGATATATAGCAATCTGATAGGTAGGGGTCCTACTGCTGGGATATATAGCAATCTGATAGGTAGGGGTCCTACTGCTGGGGTATATAGCAATCTGATAGTTGGGGGCCCTACTGCTGGGATATATAGCAATCTGATAGGTAGGGGTCCTACTGCTGATTATAGAATATTGTGGGGGTCTACTGCTGGGATAATAGCAATCGATAGGGGGGGTTCTATGTGGGGGATATAGCAATCTGATAGGTGGGGTCCTACTGCTGGGATATATAGCCATCGGATAGGGGGGGTCCTATGCATGGGATATACAGCAATCTGATAGGTGGGGGTCCACTGTGGGATTATAGCAATCTGATAGCTAGGGGGTCCTACTGCTGGGATATATAGCAACGTGCTAGGTGGGGGTCCTCTGGCTGGGGATATATAGCATTCTCATAGGTGGGGGCCTCCTACTGCTAGGTATATAGCAATCTGATAGGTGGGGGTCCTACTGCTGGGATATATAGCAATCTGATAGCTAGGAGTCCTACTGCTGGGATATATAGTAATCTGATAGGTGGGGGCAGAGGTCGCACTAACATTTTTCCAGAAGGGTAAAAAACTCCTCACCATTTGAGGAGCATTTTACCGAGAGGAGATGAAAATTTGGAATAACCGCAAACCCAGCACCCGCTCTCCAGCACAGCAACGCTCGCTCGCCGCACAGCACGCCGCTCGCCGCACAGCACCACGCTCGCTCGCCGCACGCACACGCGAGCTCGCGCACAGCACGCGCCGCGAACCAGCAACGACGCTCGCCGCACCGAGGAGGAGTTTGAAAATCGGTAATAAACCGCACACAAGAACACGCACAGCGCACGCTCGCTCGCCGCACAGCGCACGCTCGCCGACGCCAGAGACGCAATCGCTCGCCGCACAGCACACGCTCGCCGCACAGCACACGCTCGCTCGCCGCACAGCACACGCTCGCTCGCCGCACAGCACACTCACTCACACAGAACAGTGCACACACTCACAGAACACTGCACACACAACACTCACACTGCACACACAACACTCACACTGCACACAAACACTCACACTGAACACACTACACACACAACACTGAAAACACACTACACTCACACAGAACACTGAACACACTACACTCACACTGCACACACAACACTGAACACACTACACTCACACAGAACACTGAACACACTACACTCACACTGCACACACAACACTGAACACACTACAATCACCACAGAACTCGAACAAATACACTCACACAGAACACTGAACACATACACTCACACTGCAACCACACTGACACACTACACTACCGAACTGACCACACTACACTCACACGAACACTGAACAACACTACACTCACAAGAACACTGAAACAACTACACTCACACTGACACACAAAACTGACACACCTACACTCACACAGAACACTGAACACATACACTACACAAACACTGAACACAACACTCACAAAGAACACTGACACACTCACACCGACACTGAAACAACACACTCACACTGCACACACAACAGAACACAATACCACTCCCACTGCAACACAAACTGAACACACTACATCACACACTGCACACACTCAACCCGGCACTGCGTCGATCACAACGTAGGCAGCTGGGCAGGGAGAGTTGGAGCAGGACGTGGGAGCAGCACTTCGCGGCCCAGTGTCTCCCCCGGGGTGGTGCTCTCATCCAGTCTCTCTGTAGCGCACAGGCTGAGTGGTTCAGCGCCCAGGCCGCTCAGCGGGACAAGTGGACACAGTGATCAGTGTCAGGGGGCGCGTGTGATCCCGCATTTCCCTCATTTGCAGCGCTCGCTGAACCGGCTCAGCTGCGCGCTACAGGGAATAATTGGCAAGGTAACTTTACGCATGGCAAATATTTTGGGGGGTGGGTAATGGCGCCTCATCACGCGTCTATGACGCGTGGTGGTGAGGCGTTAATGCGACCTCTGGGTGGGGGCCCTACTGCTGGGAATATAGCAATCTGCTAGGTGGGGGTCCTACTGCTGGGGTATATAGCAAATCTGATAGGTGGGGTCCTACTGCTGGGGTATATGGCAATCTGATAGGTGGGTCCTACTGCGGGATATACAGCAATCGATAGGTGAGGGGTCCTACTCGGGGTATATAGCAACTGATAGTGGGGGTCCTACGCTGGGTATCAGAATATCTGTAGGTGGGGGTCCTACTGCTGGGGTATACAGCAATCTGATAGGTGGGGGTCCTACTGCTGGGGTATACAGCAATCTGATAGGTGGGGGTCCTACTGCTGGGGTATACAGCAATCTGATAGGTGGGGGTCCTACTGCTGGGATATATAGCAATCTGATAGTTGGGGGTTCTACTTCTGGGATATATAGAAATCGGATAGGTGAGGGTCCTACTGCTGGGGTATACAGCAATCTGATAGGTGGGGGTCCTACTGCTGGGGTATATAGCAATCTGATAGGTGGGGTCCTACTGCTGGGATATATAGCAATCTGATAGTTGGGGGTCCTACTGGTGGGAAATACAGCAATCTGATATGTGGGGGTCCGATTGCTGGGATATATAGCAATCTGAGGGGGGCATCCCTACTACTGGGATATACAGCAATCTGATAAGTGGGGATCCTACTGCTGGGGTATATAGCAATCTGATAGGTGGGGTCCTACTGCTGGGATGTATAGCAATCTGATAGGTGGGGGTCCTACTGCTGGGATATATAGCAATCTGATAGGTGGGGGTCCTACTGCTGGGATATAAAGCAATCTGATGGGCGATCCCTACTGCTGGGATATACAGCAATCTGATGGACGATCCCTATTGCTGCTGGGATATATAGCAATCTGATAGGTGGGGGTCCTACTTCTGGGATATATAGCAATCTGATGGGGAAGTCCTGCTGCTGGCATATATGATAATATGATCGTTGGGGCCTGACTGCTGGGATCCTCACTGATTACAGCAATAGGGATCCAGTTCTCCCTAATTGATGGATCTGCAGGCAGAGCACGTGTCCTGCCACTCTGTTCAATATTATGGGAGTGTCAGATATGGCTGTGCACAGTGCTAAGGTATTTCCAGCACTTATATTCGCTATGATAGTGCTGGAGATACCTGAGCACTGTCCTGTTTCTATTTCTGACACTCCCATAGAGTTGTATGGATCGGTAGGACGCATGCTCCTTTTGCCGCTCTATCCGTTAGTAAATACAGGATCAAAGAGGGCCCCCCATTAGTCAGATTGCTAACCCTTTTAAAGACCCTGCAGTGACCAATTGGTGGGAAGCCAATACTGCCCTTGTTCAGTATTGCCAACGTGTCCAGCAATATAAAATGTACAGAGCTGGGAGCAGATTGCTCCATCTATTGTGTAGTGGCCATGCTGGAGAACTACAGATCAGAGCCTGTACACAGTATAGCAGAAGACTGGTGCCAGTCTTACGGGGGACTTGTGTTGGCCGCCACCATTCAGAAATAAATGAATGGGGCATCAAATCAAAAATCCCCGACCACTTCACTCTGGAAAACCTAGACCGTGTGTCCGATATCATTCCCAGGCTGAAGTCCTGAGCTCACATTATCCCAGTTATCTCTTCAGCCTTTCCCCCCCAGGACTGATATCCCATACGAGGCCATGAGGACTCGCAGCATCATGGAAAACTATGACGCGGTGAGAGCAGGTCAGAGGGCAGGATTCAGTCCGGGAAATATGGGCAGCGCGAGATCATGTTCCCCAGACTTCACACAAATGTGTGCAGGAGCCCTGGGCCCTTCAGACCTGCTGACTTCTTGTTCCCTATGATATATGGTATCAGGATTTTCCGCAGCCATTGCATTGCTCAGTGGTGCCTTCTGCCAAAGCAGAATTTGTACCCAGTCTTATGCTGTGGTTCACCTAGGACTGGTGACCTGTGGCGTTTTAGGACAGATTCCCACATGGAGTTTTTAAACAAATCCAAAACGCAAGTGGGAGGGGGTTTGTCCAAAAAAGCATGTGCGTTTGGTTCAAACCCCCTCCCACTTGCATTTTGGATGTGTTTAAAAACACCACATGGGAATCCGCCCTCAGCCACCATGTACAATATCAACTTTGTTCACCTAATGGCACTAAACCTTTCATTTTAATCTAATCTCGCCACCTGATTTATTCTCCGGTGTTTTTTTCTGACCTTTGTGTTTATGCTATTGTCCTGATAATGTGTAACCTTTTTTTTATTATCAGGGCATTTTCATGTGTCAAATATTTTATCTAAATGTCATTAATCAAAATCCATCCTGATAATCCAGGGGGGGGGGGGGGCTTATGTATACATGCAAGCTCCTTTTAAATTATGCTAATGACCCTGAAGGGCTTCTCGGGGTGTTACCAGAGCCCTTCTGTGCGGTAGCTTCACATGCTGGTACACTGTACACCCCCTCCTCCTTATAATGTGTGCTGAAATGTCCTCTGCCGCAGGGATTCAGTTCACTGATTCTAGGTTCTATCTGGGAAACCCTGCAAGTGCATTGAGTATCGCCGGACCAGTATATATCAGTATACCATTCTGTATGTATGGAACAGCTTTGCTGAGTCTCTATGTTGTAAAATAGCATGCAGTGCAGTAATAACTTTTGGGGTATTTTACAATGACAACATATGAGTACCAGATGCCAATATTTATACAGTGCTATGCATTCTCTCAATGTATAAATCGGTGTAACAATAACACTATTGTTCCATACTATTCCATACAATAGTTAATATGTGACTATATTTATTGGATGATCATAGCTCGAGACACAACGATCTGTATACCCAGAATAGTAAACTACACTTTGAGACTAGTTCTAAGCATGTGACATGACTGCTATGTGGATGGAGCGTATACGTTAATCCATATATCATATCCAATAAGTGAAATTAAACCCTCACCCCGGGATCGGCTCTGGGGCTCTGTCCCTCGGTTATTTCAGGAATCTGAATGTATTCATTTCTGTGAAATAATTTTTTTCTTTGTGCCTAAGCCGGTATCGTGGTCATGATAACCTGATAAGGCACGTGAAAGCTGGCCGCACACATCGTGACCCTGAAATGTTTGTGTGCTGATCTCTCTTTACATAGTGGCGCTGATTTACTAATCCTGTCTAGAGCCGGCCATAGACATAAGATGTGTGATGTCCAAACTATCTGATCTCAATGTCTGGGGCTTTGATTTCAACTACTCAAAAGTATAAGATGCTACATGGGCAGTGCTCAGCCGTGCCGTCTGCAAAACACTCAATTGTTTGGGTTCGCACAGAGAATTGTGTACTGTTACTTTTGGTACTTAAAGGGGTTTTCCCAAAAAGTAAAGTTAGGCCCTATACACGGGATAGGGCCTAACTTGCTGATCAGTGGGGGTCTCATTGCTGAGACCCCCACAGATCCTGAAAAAGAGGGGTCCCACGTACCTCCATCAGATAATGGAGCAGACTGCAGCGCATGACCGTTCTGCTCCATTGATCTCTATGTAGTTGACAGACCCCTCGTTTTCACTGAGCACTGAGACGCCCACTGATTAGCAAGTTAGGCCCTATCCCGTGGATAAGGCCTGACTTTACTGTATGGGAATACCCCTTTAACCCATCACTTTCCTTCCGTGGTGGAACTTGATGGACATATGTCTTTGTTTTTCATCCGTACCATGTAGGACAGTGTAGGACATTCTAATTAGCATAACTTGAGAAGGCGCAAAGTGTGCGGTTGCAATCTGGGCAAGAGGCGGAGGGGGCCCACAATGTGTCACTTTCCAATATGAGAAGAGTAATACTATGAAACATACATTCTAGTCGGTGGCTTGGCACCGATTTTGCACTTCAAGTTACACTACCAAAAAGAAGTATTTGAAGAAGTCAGTGATTGGCTGAGAAGTTGAAGCGGGCACAATCACTTCTGGTCTCATGGATGGGAGATAATCTGATTTGGGGTGCCAACTTCCAGGACCCCCGCAGTTCACTAGGGCGGAACGCTCGTTTTCGGGAATTGAATGAAGCTCGACCTAGTCCCATTTATTCATTTAATTCTATTAGAAATTGAAGAGCACAGCACCCTGGTATCTCTCATACTACTAAAAACATCTATGATGAGTATGAGACCAAAGCTGGAACATGGGGGCAATTCTGATGTCCATAGGCAAAAGCTGTTTGTTACTCACCTGTGAAGAGATTACGGTATATATGTTTTTAATTTCCCTCTAGCCATAAATCAGGTTAAACAAAAGCTGAATTGTACAAACATGTAATACATTATATATGCCAAAAATCTGAAAAGTGTAATGATCCGGCCCATGCCTCGCATCAGCTAATCCAGCAAATCTCCCACTGAGAAAATGGGCAGGAAAGTGGAAAAGCCGACTTAGTCCTTTACGCTTAGTGACTGATTTCAAAGAGCCGAGGCTCAGCCTTGATGTGTGGGGGACATGATCACACAGGCTCACAGCGACAGGCCCTGTCACTCTGGGATATGTGTGTGCCGCTAAACTATGGAGGGGAGAGCTGTCTGGATATGGGAAACACCCCAAAATGATTGTCCCACGGGATGCCTCCACATTACACATACACTTATAGATGACCCTTCACTATTAGCTAAGAGCAAAGACACTATAGGAAAGGTGACGCCCAGTTGTCAATTTATTCACAGAGGCACAACACCAAGTATTAAGAAAAGATTGGAAAATAACAGTGTAAACAGGTAGCCACTCATCTCTACTTGTGTGACTCGAGGAAAGAAGCCGTGAATACAGAATATGCCTTTTACAAATATGGAACAGCAAATATTTTCTCTCAGCTTTCTGTTTTGCCGGAGATTGGGTTGGGTAGATTGGAACTGAAGTAGATGATGTTGCCAAGTCTGAAAGATTGGTCATGTTTGGATACTGCCCACATAATCAAAGAGCCGGCCAACATTCAGATTTTGTCCACCATGACTCGAAAGAGGTGAAGGTACTGACACAGACATATCTTATCCCAAGAAGAAGAAATACAAACCATCCAGGGCCATAAAGGTGCCATTGATAACATTTCCAATGGAAAATCAGTAAATCCACCTCCAACAGTTGGTCCACACACGGATTAGCCGCATTGTAAATCAGCAGAATCCAAATCTATTCATGAGCAATCACCCTGCCAGGACATTGATCTTATATTCATGAATACTATTATAAGGTCCTGGCAGGGCGATTGTTCATGGACAGATAGAGATCACATGACCCTCCATCTGCAGGCCATTTGATGGACAGTAATGTCTGGCTGATGAGCTTCACTTTACATATCAGGAAAGCAGAGCAGATCTATTAATACATGTATATTGGTAACTTACCTAATATCCTGGCTCCCATACTTACACACACATTAAAAAATACATGAGGTATAGTGGCCAACCCCTTTAAGCCCTATTCTTTACCAAGCCATGGCTATTCCCTTACAAACTGTAATCTGTAAGGGAGACCTGTCAGTAGGAGTTCAGTATCCCTGCAGCGCCTCCACAGGAGAAATAGCGCATTGCACAATTCTTATTAAAAATAAACTATTTGTGTAATTGGTGCGAAGAGATTAGGATCCTTTGAACGGGCATATATAATGCACACTGGATGTTCACGGAGGAGCGTTAATGAACATGCAACAGATTTGTGCTGAAGGGGGTATATGATACTAAGATACCTGCTGATTTTTTTTTTCCCATGTAGAACATGTAATAGATAGGTGTCTGCCCTGGAGACAGATTCCATTGAAATAGGCTGTCTGCGGGGATATACAGTAACTCGAAGCTGCTGGGCTCCATGCAAAATCTATTTACCTGTCCGCAGCTTAGCCGCATACAAAGTAACTGCAATGCCAGATATACAGTGGGTACAGAAAGTATTCGCACCCCTTCACTCTTTGGTGCATTACAACCAATTGGTAAGATCAAAAAAGAAATCTAGATATTTTTGCCAATTTATTAAAGATGAAAAAATGAAATATCACATGGTCATAAGTATTCAGACCCTTTGCTGCGGCACTCATATTTAACTCACCTGCTGTCCATTTCCTTCTGATACTTCTTCAGACGGTTGTACTCCTTCATTGGAGTTCAGCTGATTGGACTTGATTAGGAAAAGGACATACCCGTCTATATAAGATCTCACAGCTTACAGTGCATGTCAGAGCACATGAGAATCATGAGGTCTAAAGAACTGCCCAAGGAGCTCAGAGACAGAATTGTTGCGAGGCACAGATCTGGCCAAGGTTATAAAAGCATTTCTGTTGCACTCAAGGTTCCTATGAGCACAGTGGCCTCCATAATTCTTAAATGGAAGACATTTGGGACGGCCAAATCTCTTCCTCAACCTGGCCATCCAGTCAAACTAAGAAATCGTGGGATACAAGCCTTGGAGAGAGAAGTAAAGATCACTGTGACTGAGCTCGAGAGATGCAGTAGGGAGATTGAAGAAAGTTCCACAAAGTCACCTATCACTGCAGTCGGGGCTTTATGGCAGAGTCTGGTGGCAGCATCATGCTATGGAGGCAGGGACAGGACCACTGGTTGTACTTGAAGAAAATATGAATGAGCCAAGTACAGAGATATCCTGGATGAAAACCTCTTCCAGAGCTCTGGACCTAAGACTGGGCTGAAGGTTCATCTTCCTTCCAAATCCAGGGGTGATATCTCAGTTTTTCTTATTTAATAAATTAGCAACAATATCTACATTTCTACATTTGCTGCAATGAAACAAAGAGTTAAAAATTTAAAGGGGTCTGAATACTTTCTGTAGTCATGAGGGTGGCACTACCTTTATCTTCATTGTCCTGATTCTGGGGATGTCATCATACAAAGCAGCGCCGGATGGTGTTATTTTCTAGTGAAAGGTATTCATTCTCCAGTATTTCATATTTAGTTGTAATTTTCCCATTATTGTCAAAAGTTAAAACTCCTCCTGCTGTTTACTCTCTTAGCGGTATAAACCAGAACTATTTTTGCTCTTCCTTTCTGGAGAAACACTCATGAAACCATGAACTTGGAGGACCCGTTCTGCTGATGTTTTTTTTTCTACTCCTTCACGCCACAACCAGCCTACAAAAACATGGAGTGGCATGGAAAAAAAATATCTTGGGAAAGAAAAAAATGTAAGTAAGTCTAAGATAAAGAAAGAAAATAAGCAATGCGATAACAGGAAAATGAAAACTCTGGTTGTGGGAAAGATATGGGAAGCTGAGAAGATAGAGACCACGAGCCGAGTGGGTAATAGAGGAAATAATGGAAGCTTCTACAAGGCTGTGCTAATTCCATGGCACTGGGATTATATCTTTATCTCTCAGTAGATAGTTAGATAGTTGGTTTACAGCCCATGGATTCGGCAATTACCTTGTATCTCTCGCCTGATGTACACACGCTAATCTGCTGGCTTCTTACACACATACTTTTTTCTAGATGTTTTTTTGGGGCTTGTAAGTGCCATGACCCTCATTCATGGAGACCATCAAGGAGTCTACCATTCCCTCTATTGCTACTGAACGTGTACCTTTGTTTCTAGAAAGAGCTAAAAACAAAAATTTTAAGAGATTTGTAAGTTTGATAGTTGGTGCACCTGACTGCAACGCTCCTGTTGCGCTTTCTAGTGCCACCCAATCTAACATACTCCCTAACCTGGCCAATTCTTTATCATCATACACTATGGCAAGTAAAATTTCAATGTCCAGTACATGTGCAATAAAGCCCTGTTCAGTATGTTTTTTTCTACCCATAGAGAAGTCCAATAAGAAAACTATTCCAAAATAAAGAAACATATCCAATAATAATGCAATAATATAGAAAAAGGAAAATAAAAGCTGAAAGAAACAACCAAAATGCCACAGTATTTGTATGGCATATAATGGAACCATACTGAACAACATGTAACCCAGGGGTGGGCAATTCATTTTCCTATGGGGCCACATAGGATATTGGAATGGTTTTAGAAAGCCTTATATAATATACTAATACTAATATACTTACCTAGGTTCTACTCAATATGTAGTCCCCCTCACATTACACCCACATTCGCAATACCCCCTCTTATTACACCCCTATTCATAATACCCTTTCTAATTAGGCCCCCCATATATTGTGCCTCCTGTTCCTATGCACCCTTTTATAATGCTCCCTCCATTAAGCCCCTTTTTAAAATATTCCCTCCATTAAACCCCCATTTATGATGTCCTGTCTCCTAATGCACCCTTAATAAGTTCTGCACCGCTTTACAACTACCTCCACTATTCCCCCATGTATAATGCCCCATCTCCTAATGTCCCCTTTTATAATGTTCCTACTCATTATGCCCCCTATATAGTTCCCCCTCTCCTTATGCTCCTTTTATAATGCTATCTCCATTAAGCCCCCATTTATAGTACCCCTGCATTTTAGTGCTACCTGTATTATGCCCACATTTATGACCCCCCTTCTCCTAATGCAACTTTTTATAATGCTTCCTCCGTTATGCCCGCATGTATAATGCCCTGTCACCTTATGCCCCCCTTTATAAGGCTTCCTCCATTATGCCTCCATTTATGATGCTCCATCTCCTAATGTCCCCTTTTATAATTCTCCCTCCATAATGACCCAATTTATAATTCCACCTTTTATAATGCTCCCTCCATTGTGCCCTATTTATAATGCCCCATCTCATTATGCCCTCTAAATAGTAAAAGTAAAAAAGACAATACTCACCTTTCCTCTCCTCTGGTCTCTCTGGTCTTTTCTGCAGTAAGGTTCCCAGTGCTGGGGACATAGTGATGCCATTGCCGTGCATAGTGGCTGAATAGGGAGTGCATTACTCTCTGCTCTACCCCTGTACAAGCAGTCAGCTACAGCAGCGCATGAGCCATGACTCCTGCATCTGGCTTGTGCGCTGCTGTTGGACCCGCTCTGCCAGTGTACCAGCTAAGTATCCTTGACGGTCCCCCTTGACCGCAGGCTGTTAAAAAATTCTTAGTGGGCTGGATAATAACAGGCCCTGTAACCTCGAAAAAAAATGGCATAAAAAGTAAGTTAGGAGATATGCCATGGGGTTAACAGCTATAAAATCACAGACGGTTAACCTATAGCAGTGGTGGCGAACCTATGGGACGGGTGCCAGAGGTGGCACTCAGAGTCCTCTCTATGGGCACCCTTGCCATCACCTCAGGGCAGGGTTCACCAGACAGGACTCAAGGCCTATTGCCGTCCCAGGCAGCTCAGTACCCTAGAAGGAAGCTACAATGATGATCCAGACTTCTTCCCTTTCTTTCTACTGTATTGGTTTCCTCAGGTGCCTATACAATTTAAACCTGTGACAGAGCAGGGGGTAAAAAGTTACTGCTTAAATTGTGGCTTTGGCACTTTGCGAAAATTATGTGGGTTTTGGTTGTAGTTTGGGCACTTGGTATCTAAAAGGTTTGCCATCACTGAGATAGAGATCCACACTTTCACCAGTGGTTTTTCAACAAAAAGTGGTTATGCAACAAAAAAGATTTAAAACGGCAGGGAACCTACAGACTTTCCAATGTGAAAATCATAGCACATATTGGCTGTTTTTGGTTATGGACTTGTCTGCAGATTCTTCTAGTCTGCTTGTTCTTCTATCTAGCTGCCCATGTGTTGTTGTGCCGATTCATCATGGGCTTGATAACGGAGCACAGAGAAAGCCCAATCTACAAAACAGGTGTAAAATTCAATACAGAGGTGCAAAGAGTGAAAAACCATCCGGAGAGGGATATAGGGATGGAAATATGTTATTTTACGTTCTGATACGTCACCTACCTACAAGTAATGCAATGGTATATTGCCTTTAACTAGCTAAATAACTAGAGTCCTGTATGACTCCTTCTGTGGGTGATATAATAGAGGTTGCTACCAAGAAATAGACATAACTGTGTGTAGGGCCGGTTTTAAACTATGTGGGTCCCTGGGCAAAACTAAAAGTGGGGCCCCAAAATAATAATACTATAGTCACATTCAGTAAGATATATAGATAGGTAACAGAAAAATAATATTAGATAGATAACTAGACAGATAGATGATTAGCATCTTCACCCAGATATTCAACAAAGGAGTATTACAAGAGGAATACATCTTCTGCCCACAAAAGTCAACCTGCTTTAGGACAGGGGGCCCTGGGCAAATGTCCAATTTGCCGCCCTCTAACGCCGGCCCTGACTGTATGACTAGAATGTTAAACCCATGAGAAGAAGACAACTGAAGGACTTACATTTACTGGTGATATTGATTTTCATTTCCTGGAGAAATCCTCTTGACGTCTTATCCAATATGATAAAGGCCTATGAGTATTATCAGAGTCTTGTTATTATACATGGCTCTATCACTCACATGGTACGTTGTGGAGCAAATTGTGAAACAAAAGATCAAACTTTACTCTTTTATCTGTTATGAGGAGCAGGTAGTGATAGCGCTTGTGTAAATTCTTCCACGTGTAATTCATGTGTACAACAACTTTGACTCCTGGTCACCAGATCCAGAATTGCAAAATTGCAAAAATCGGGATCCAAGTTTTGGGTCTCATACTTATCCTGAAAATGAAAAAGTTTTATGAAGAGCAGTAATGCTCAAGATCAGTGGAGGTCCCAGAGGTTAGACCCCCAGGAAACATGGCATGTCTTAGCTATAAGCCATCTGTCACTGGTGCCCCTCTCCATGGGGCTTCCCCCTGGCCCCAGCACCAAACTTACCTCTCCACACTCCTGCTCCCATCTAACCTGGTCCGCGCGTGCGTCCCCGCTCCCTAGGTTGCTTGCGTGCCGGCACTCAAGAATTTAAAGGGTTTCCATAAATTCTGGCGGCTCCCATCATTCCCCACTGGACCTTTGAGCCAACAGCCTTAGACAAAGCTCCCCTGCGTGTTTCCGGTGTTTCTGTTCTCCAGCGTTCCAGTTCTTGTGTCCCGGTGCTCCGTGTTCCTGTTCCGTGTTCCTGCTCCCGTGTTCCTGCTGTGTGCTCCTGTGTTCCTTCCTGCATTGTTCTCCCACTGTCATCCCAGGCTTGGACTGTGTTCTGCACCACTATCTTGGCTGCGACTGCGGGCTAGTCGCACCTGTGGAACGACCTGGTGGCACCCCGCCGCAGTAAGACCATCCCACTTTGCGGCGGGCTCTGGCGAAGACCAGATGCCAATTAGTCCCAGGTATCAGCCAGTACCATCTCTCGTGGTGGTCCAGAGGGTCCACACAGAACCCTGACACCATCACATTTGGGAATAACGCTTTATGAGGTCGTGTCATTAAAGATATGTATATCCGGCTTTAGGGACCATTGCACTTCAATGAATTGGGGAATGTGAGTCCCCTTGACCTGTCCAGTACTAAATGGGACTTTCAGGTCACGGTTGTCCTATAAGCTTCATCGGATGTCCTTAATGACCAAATCCCTTTAATAGCCCTTATCTGCCTTCTCCTGGGAATCACAGTACTGCATATAATTATAACTTCTCCAGGAAGTCTGTGCATGGAATGAAGTTTTTATTTTTAACAAGGTCACAGTGATAAAAACTACAAGGAACTAAATCACTAGTGAGAAGAAGACCGCTATCAGAAAATTCCCACACATACTGGCATATAGCAAATATGCCTCAATGAGGTGGGATCCTGGATTCCCTCCTCAATACCCCACTTTCTCATGGTCCGTTAGATATGTATCTATATACTCAGTGGTGTATCTTGAAGCTTCTGGACCCTAACACAAAATTTGTAACAGAACTGCCATGTACAATTTACTACCAGAAGCAACAGCAACCCCTCCACTAAAGGGGTCCTTAGTACCTCTTCTTGTTGCAGGTATCATAGTTCTAAGGAAGATGTACCTAGAGCCTAGAAGTGCCTAAAATAGCTTTTCCCCCTTCCCACTGATAACATATACACTGCTCTGCACGTCTATGGAGAGGAGGGCTATTGGGGTTTACAAAGATAGGTGTTTGCTGAACAAATATTGGATGAATTTGTATACCTCTACAAACACCCAGTAAAACCACATTTCAACTCTGCCAAACATGGTCTTTCATGTGGCAAATATCCTTCACCTTGTGAAGCCAATATTTAAGTGAGGTTGGCCACGGTTTTACATAAGTTGCCCATGTGCTTTTACTGCCTTAATAATAATTCTAGAATGTTTATCAAGTGATTCAGCATTCATGCTACTTACTTTAGTGCTGTCCGCAAACTCTCTGTAGATGTCTGTTTACATGTCTAAGCACTAATGAAAAGGAGGAGCTGCAGCAGCAGAGATATGACTGATCCTGCTCCCTCCCCCTCCCCTCTCCCTGTGTCTGTCATTGAGACGGACTGTGAGAGAGAGGCACAGTGTCAGACTGGCCCACCAGAGTACCAGAAGATCCTCCGGTGGGCCCTGGCTCAAACCAATACTGAACCCCAGAGGTCTATCAGAAAACAACACAATTTGAAGGCTGCTAGAGTCTATTTCTATTATGGGGGATAATGAAGATTGTGCTCCCAGATTGATTTTCTCTGGTGGACCTAAGGAAACACTGGAGAGGCACAGTGGGTTACGCTATAAGGACGGAATAAAGGAATGAGAAATAGGAAGCTATGTATATATGGAGAGGACATAATGGTGAGAACAGGGAACGGATGAAGCTATCAAAGAAGGCAAAGGCACAGGTACATATACATGCAGAGACATGTCTAATAGACCAGATTTATTGAAGTGTCCAACCCCTTTAAAGAGGGATGAAGGAATAAGAATAAGGAAGCAAAAAAGTATGAAAAGATATCATACAATTCCCCCCAGTCCTGCCCTAGAATGGAAAAGCACTAGAAGACGTGAAGAACATTTCCTTCTGCCAATCTACTTCAGTTCGAGGACACTGTTGGCATCAATACTGGACTCTCAAGAGTATTTCTGAACCCACCTCTTGTAGTTGGCTGGAAATTGAAGTGCTATGAGCCATACGAAAGGTTTTGTGGTTTGTGAGTGAAAGATATTAATGTCTCTTTCCCAATTCTAGAGGAAAGAGGTGTGAGACAAACCCAGGAAGAATTCCAACATACACCAATTTTTCCATCCAAAGTTTGAGGTTCAGGGGAGACCTCAGAAGAGATCCATGAGCCCCTTTTGCTAAAAGTGAAAGGGTCAAAAGAGGATTTCTTTGAACCAATCTCTGAAGATGGGGTCGTCTATAATGGAGGAGAAACCACATGGGAGAAGATAGCATTGAGAGTAGGATGTGGTGGAAAGTCTATGTTAACTCTATACGTTCAAGGTGAACTATGGTAGTTTAAAACTACCAAACTTCTGCTAAAGAATGGAAAATATCACCCAGCAGGGATCCTGGAGTTTTGCATGCCGACTGGAAAATGTATTAACTTTAGGGCTTATTAGATTTACCATAATATAATCTACTCATGTACATGTTTGCA
Source organism: Engystomops pustulosus (assembly GCA_019512145.1). Taxonomy (NCBI): domain Eukaryota; kingdom Metazoa; phylum Chordata; class Amphibia; order Anura; family Leptodactylidae; genus Engystomops; species Engystomops pustulosus. Next base: position 18,485,771 of record CM033644.1, read on the forward strand.
GCAAGTAAATCTGTACTGTGCATACTACTCTATTCACTTTGTAGCCCCTTCCCCTCCAAAGCTTAATGTGTCTTATGATACATATAACCCCTCTGCTGAAGAAAAACAGAATGGAAAAATACTAACCACAGATATAAAGGAGCGCTAAACCTAGTGTCAGCAGCTGTTCATACAGCGGCTTATCAAAGCACAATCTTGGATCATCACATGTATGTATGGAAATCTTATCAGAACCGGACACCGACCCTGAATGGAAGTATGGTCCCCCCTTCTTCAGTTCCAAATTCACATATATGGGTGCCATGTTACCCATCCTATATAAATCAAATGTTGTATGGATCTGTAATACTGCCTTATGCATGAAGCATTAAGAACCTATATGAAAACATTCAATAAAATTGCTGAAGATTGTAGAAGACTCTTAAAGGAAATCCTTATAAACACATTACACAGAGATTCCTAAACTGTCCAGACAGGACTAACCAACCTGAGCTGGATGACTCGTACACAGCAGCTGGGGGAGAGTGCAGTGATGGATTAGTTCTGCCTGTAAGGGGCAACACAGTGAATACAGTGTTCTAAGCTTATGTTGGGCGGGACAAGACTGGAACAGTGCATAATTAGGGTGAGGAGAAGAGCCGGGCAGCCACAGGAGCAACAGAGCCTCATTATCATAATTTTATAATTGTTTTTTCAGCAAAACCATTTGGTTTAGGAATTAAACAAGATATGTTTTTGCATCAGTGTAGCTACAGAATTCTCAAGGTATGTTTGCTTCATAATGCATAAAAGCAAATGGTAGGTTTCCTTTAAAAAGAAAGCAAAAAATACTGATAACATAACCATAAAACAGGTCCCCGGTATCATATTAATGGGGGTCTAATGACTAGCACTCTCACAGATAATCTATTCTTAGCAGCTGAAGATCATATAATGTAACAAGAAGGCAGCGCCTTTCTGTATGGTGGTCCAAGCAGGTTACTGCAGATCAGCTCCTGTTCAAGTTGCAGTGACTTGGTTCGACCACTACATAGAGAATGGTGCTGTTTTCCTGTTCCATTCTCTGTTTATCTGCTGCTAAGAACAGCTAATCTATGGTGCTGCTGGATGTAAGACCCCCTCCGTGCGCATGTTGATAACCTTCCCTTAGCATAACTTCTTTATATGGCCACCCACAGAGCCTAGAGGTCCCTCAATTTTGCAGGTACGGTTAAGCACTGTCTTACCATGCCCTTAGGCTAAGCACACAGGCTCACACATGTAGTGACATTGTGTGACAGCCTCCTTTGCGTAATTGTTCATGCCCAGACAGGAAGAAAAACACATGACCACGGTCCTGACAGCCATCCATGTGTGGTGGGAGTCGGACGTTTGTGGAGATAATTACAGCTCCGTGTGACAGGCTGGAAATATGTCATACCTCCTGCGGACTGTTTGTTTGCAGCTGTCTTGGAAAAGTTAACAGGTACAGGATGTGTCATATTTCATCAGGGCTGGTTAATAACAACTCTGAACCGTACAATGTGACAGCAATGTTGTTAAAGGGATTTTCAATACAAAGTTTAAGTATCTAAGTTTTTAAGCAAGGTGTCCAATGCCCCCATGGACATAAGTGAAACCTCTGTACCACACAGTCATGTTCATGAACCCCACAATTGTCGAAAACAGAGAAAAGCGTCCAATTCCCTCATAGACATCAGTGACGCCTCAGTACAACACAGCCATGTGCATGAGCCCCACACTTGTCAGAAACAGAGCAAAGAGTTCAATTCCCTCATAGACATCAGTGGCGCCTCTGTACAACACAGCCATGATTTCAAGCCTCAGACTTGTCAAAAACAGAGAAGTCAAGGACATGTTTAATTATGGATGTTTAATATTGAGTGAATTATGTGCTGTAAATCTAAAATTAGTAAATGTGGTGAGAAGGATTGGTGGAGACAGATAGTCCTATGCAGGAAAGTCATAAAGACTATATAGAAAGTCATAAAGATGTGAACCTGGACAGTTCATGGGACTATATGATTTAGAAGTAGTAAAAGGGTGATATGAAGGATCATCACTTATATAGTAAACAAAGAAATAAAGCTACCCTTAGGCACATCCTATTGAATTTGGCAAGGTGAAGTGTCTCTCCTAGACAAGTGCTGTCTGTGCAAACGTAGAGTAGACAGCCTTGTACTGCCCTGATTTCCAAAGAGTAGCATAGTAAAGATTAAAAGTGTCACGGTTTAGGACCGTCTAGTATAACTTTGCACCTCCTTATTAGCTGGCTCAGAAAATGAACCAAAACTTGTAAAAATTTGGGTTAAACAACTCACCTTTTTCATACCAGTCATAAAAGCCCCTAAAAAGTTGCTAATACTCATATAGAAAATGTGGCACAAAGAAGGTTAAACAGTTTATTGGCATAAATAAGATGTTTGTTTTTTTAAATGGTGTCTGTGTACACAGTGTGAACACACCCGTAAGCTGAACCAAAGCCTCATGACAGATGTGTAATACACAACTCCCACATATGCAGAGTCACAGGGGGTCATTTACTAAGGGCCCGATTCGCGTTTTCCCGACGTGTTACCCGAATATTTCCGTTTTGCGCCGATTGTACCTGAATTGCCCCGGGTTTTTGGCGCACGCGATCGGAATTTGGCGCATCGGCGCCGGCATGCGCGCGACGGAAATCGGGGGGCGTGGCCGAACGAAAACCCAACGTATTCGGAAAAACCGCCGCATTTAAAAAAAAAATTGTGTCGCGAAAATTTCACTCACCTTCATCCTGGGTAGGCCGGTGTATTTCGAGGCATTCCAGCGGACTTCAGCGCAGCAGCGCCACCTGGTGGACGGCGGAGGAACTGCATTGATGAATCCCGGCCGGACCCGAATCCAGCGCAGAGAATGCGCCGCTGGATCGCGAACGGACCAGGTAAGTAAATGTGCCCCACAGAGTACAACGGGAACTACGATTTTATTCCAACCTCAGACAGCCAAAATGTGCACCCTTAGGTTTCTGTTAAAGTTTACACATAAAAACCACAGTACCCTCGCCCCTTGTATGAGAATGAGAATGTCAGCTACAGGTGCCAGAATATGGTGTTGCAAAGGCATATTTTTTAATTTTTGCCAAATGTTTTCATAATTTTTTTAATGATATTCAGACATAACGAAACTATATATATTTGGTATTCGTAATGAGCTAAAAAAATCAACTGGAAAACTGGAAAACAAAGCCTATCAGAAAATGGTGCAACTGCATTTTTTTTGCCAATTCCACCACAATTGGAATTTTTTCCCCAGCTTTCCAGTACATAGCACAAAATATTAAAGGGTGCCACTTAAAAATATACCTTGTCCCACAAATAACAAGTTCTCATATACCTTTGTAAACAGAATAATCAAAAAGATACACCTTGTGGAAGGAGTGGAGTGAAAAATCGAAATCCAAAAACCCGGACTTGAAAGGGTTAAGTACTATATGATATATATTATTGTACTCTCAGTATTGGTCTGACACTTTTATAAACTAGCTGCAAAATGCAGATAAGGAGTTATGGACCACACCCTAAATTTCTTCTCTGTCCTGTCCTCATTACATGCTGTTATTTGGGAAAACTGTAAATCATAAGTACAGAATGTTACTTTGCTTATAAGAAGTCATAGGCACGGGCTATGTGACAATTTTAACTGTGAATTGGGCAACCAAAGAGGAGCGTGTCACCCTACGACACCTAAAGCAATGTTAGTGAATGGTCCCATTGTATATCTGGGGTTACCTTGGCTGCGACTTTGAGTCCCAGAGAAATAGGAGCAATGACAACCTTGAGGCTGCAATGCAACCCCATGCACTAAAATTACCCTAGTTTGACAGAGCAAAAATCACATGGACCAGGCACAGACTGGATTTCATAGACCAAACACAATGCTGATGATGGCTTGTGAGCAGAACAGCAGAACCAAACTGTAAATACACTCTGCAACCCATCTTGATAGGAAATAAACCAGAAATGTAGATATTTTTTGCTAATTTATTATACATGAAATATCCCCTGGTGATGAGTATTCAGCCCCTTTGCTCAGTGTTGAGTATAAGCAGCTTTGGAGCTGGTGCAGCCAGGAGTCTTCTTGGGAAGATGCAACAAGTGCCTCGCACCTGGATATGGGGGTCCTCTGCCTCTTCCTTGCAGATCCTCTCCAGTTCCATCAGGTTGGATGGTGAACGTTGGTGGAAGCCATTTTCAAGTCTCTCCAGAGATGCTCAATTGGGTTCAGGTCCGGGCTCTAGCTGGGCCAGTCAGGAATGGTCACAGAGATGTTCTGAAGCCTCTGCTTTTTTATTTTAGCTGTGTACTTAGGATCATTGAACCTTCGGACCACTCTAAGGTCCAGAGGATTCCAGAAGAAGTTTTCATCCAGGATATCTCTGTACTTGGTCATATCCTATCCCTGCCCCATGGCATGATGCTGCCACCACCATGTGTCACTGTTGGGATTGCATTTGGCAGGTGAAGAGCAGTGCCTGGTTTTCTTCCTACATACCACTTAGAATTATGTCTTGCCAGGAGGAGAGGCTTCCGTCAGCACACTCTGCCATAAAACACCGACTGGTGGAGGCTGCAGTGATAGGTGACTTTATGGAACTTTGTTCCATCTGCCTACTGTATCTCTGGAGCTCATCCACAGTGATCTTCGGGTTCTTCTTTACTTCTCTCACAAAGATTCTTCTCCCACAATTTCTTTGTTTGGACGGCCAGGTCGAGGAAGAGTTGTGGTTGTCCCAAACTTCTTCTATTTAAAGGGAACCTACCACCACAAATCTACCTATAAAGGTAGATCGGGTGGTAGGTGGATCAATGGGACGTGAGGATAGCCCTTTTAAGGGCTAATCCTCACGTCCCCGCACTTTTTTACTAACTTTTATTAGACTTTTATGATTATTTTATTATGCGGCTACTGGGGCGCGCCTGCGCTGTCACTGCTCTGAAGGTGGGGCTGCACAGGCGCGGGCCCGCTGTTCTGCGCATGCGCAGACTGCAGGATCGTCGGACGAGGGCACGCAGCTACGAGCAGCTGCGCGCCAAAGATGGTGAGTAGGAGGAGAAAAGAGGCTACCGGGGCGTGGAGTAGCCGCGCCATGTAACCTCAGATGTGGCTACTCCACGCCCCAGTAGCCGCATAATAAAATTTGCATAAAAGTCTAATAAAAGTTAGTAAAAAAGTGTGGGGACGTGAGGATTAGCCCTTAAAAGGGCTATCCTCACGTCCCATTGAGCCACCTACCACCCGATCTACCTTTATAGGTAGATTTGTGGTGGTAGGTTCCCTTTAAGGATTATGGATGTATTATGCTCTTACGAACATTGAGTGGTCCTTGATATGGTTCTACTCCTTTATTGGAATCCAGCTGTGTTTAATTAAACTGATTTGATTTGCTTAGAAAACACACACCTGTCTATATAAGACCTCACAGCTCGCAGTGCACGTCTGAGCACATGGGAATCGTAAGGGTTTAAGGAACTGCCCAAGGAGCTCAGAGACACAAATGTGGAAAGACACAGATCTAGCCAAAGTTACAAAAGAACATCTGCAGCACTCAATGTTCCTAAGAGCAAAGTGGCCTCCATGATCCTTAACTGGAAGAAGTTTGGGATGACCATGACTCTTCCTCGACTTGGCCATCCAGCCAAACTAATCGTGGGAGTAGAGCCTTGATGAGAGATGTAAAGAAGAACCCCAAGATCACTGTGGTTGAGCTCCAGATATACTGTAGGGAGATTGGAGAAAGTTTCACAAAGTCACCTATCTCTGCAGCCTCCAACAGTTGGGGCTCTATTGCAGAGTCTGGAAGGCTCTCCTCAGTGCAAGACATGAAAGCCGCATACAGTGTGCAAAACACATGAAGGACTCCCTGACTATGAGTAATAAGATTCTTTGGTTTGATAAGACGATGATTAAACTTTTTGGTGTTAAGTGGCACTGTGACACATGGGGGTGGCAGCATCATGATATGGGGGATCATTGTTTGCAATTGAAGGAAAGAACAATGCGGCCAAGTGCAGAGATGTCCTGGATAAAAACCTCTTCCAGAGGCTCTGGACCTCAGACTGGGCTGAAGGTTCACCCCCCAACAAGACAATGACCCTAAGCTCACAGCTAAAATAGCACAGCAGAGGCTTCAGAACATCTCTGTGACCATTCCTGACCGGCCCAGCCAGAGCCCGGACCTAAACCCAATTGAGCATCTCTGGAGAGATGTGAAAATGGTCGCCAACAACATTCACCATTCAACCTGATGGACCTGGAGAGGATCTGCAAGGAAGAGGCAGAGGTGTGAAAAACTTGTTGCATCTTCCCAAGAAGACTCCTGGCTGCACCAGCTCCAAAGTTGCTTCTACTCAACACTGAGCAAAGGGGCCGAATACTTATAACCAGTGGCTGAATACTCATCACGAGGGCTGAATACCTATCACCAGGGGCTGAATACTTATCATCAGGGGCTGAATACTTTTCCTCGGGGGCTGAATACTTATCACGGGGGCCGAATACTCATCACCAGGGGCTGAATACTCATCACAGGGGGCTGAATACTTATCCCCAGGGGCTGTAAACTTATCATCAGGGGCTGAATACTCATCACCGGGGGCTGAATACTCATCACCGGGGGCTGAATACTTATCACCGGGGGCTGAATACTTATCGCCAGGGGCTGAATACTCATCACCGGAGGCTGAATACTTATCACCGGGGGCTGAATACTTATCACCGGGGGCTGAATACTTATCACCGGGAGCTGAATACTTATCACCGGGGGCTGAATACTTATCACCGGGGGCTGAATACTTATCACCAGGGGCTGAATACTTATCACCAGGGGCTGAATACTTATCACCGGGGGCTGAATACTTATCACCGGGGGCTGAATACTCATCACCGGGGGCTGAATACTTATCACCGGGGGCAATGATCGTAAAAATATAGACTACTATTAGCTTTCTTCTACATGTAGTCGCTGGTCCAGTTTGTTGTCCACATATACACCTAAATACCTAGTTTTTGACTTTCTCGACCTCCTCTCCATTTATATACAAGGGGTCACAAGATCTAACCTGTGATCTTCTAAAGCCTATTACCAACAACTTAGTTTTAGAGATGTTTAACCCCTTAAGGACGCAGGGTATTTTCGCTCATTTCTCGCACTCCACCTTCAAAAATCCATAACTTTTTAATTTTTCCGTGTACAGTGCTGTGTGAGGACTTATTTTGTGCGTAACAAATTTTACTTTCCCGTGATGTTATTTAGTATTCAATGCTGTGTACTGGGAAGCAGGAAAAAAAATCCAAATGTGGAAAAATTTTAAAAAACCTGCATGTTCATCACGTTCTTGTGGGCTCAGTTTTTACGACTTTCACTCTGCACTCCAAATAACACCTCAGCTTTATTCCTTGGTTTGGTGCGATCGCGGTGATACCAAATTTATACAGGTTTTATTGCATTTTAATACATTTTCAAAAATTAAACGAATGTGTACGAAAAGGAAAAAAATTGCCATCTTCTGACACTAATAACTTTTTCATACTTTGGTGCATGGAGCTGGAGGAGGGGTAATTTTTTGCGAAATGAGCCGAACTTTTCATTGCTATCATTTTGAGGTCTGTGCGACATTTTGATCACTTTTCACCACATTTTTTATGTCATGTAAAAAGGTGTAAAAGTCGCATTTCGGACATTTGGGCGCCATTTCCCGCCTCGGAGGTCACCGCCGGTTATAACCGTTTTTATATTTTGATAGATCGGGAATTTTGGGACGCGGCGATACCTGATGTGTTTGTGATTTTTACTGTTTATTATATTTTATATCAGTTCTAGGGAAAGGGGGGTGATTTGAATTTTTAATATTTTATACATTTTTTACATTTTTTAAACTTTTTTTTCTCTTTTTTTTCACAATCACTTAGACCATCTAGGGTACATTAACCGTAGATTGTCAGATCGTTCCTACCATATGCTGCCATACTACTGTATGGCAGTATATGGAGTTTTTATATGTTTTTTTATTACAATGAGCCACTGGCTCATTCAGCCTCAGGGGAGCGAAGATCGGAGTTAACATGGCGGCGCCCTTGCGCCACAACGTTTTAAGTGCCGCAGGCGACTTTGCAGGCGGCAAAGAAGTGGTGGACGCCAGCGATCGGTGCAACCCCATCTCTGTATGAAGAGGGCTCAGCCCATGAGCCCTCTTCATACACCCTTCATAGCTCTGGATGGTGGATATATCCGTCGCAGAGCGTGAAGGGCTTAACAACAAGCCATTTGTCTTACTCCAGCCTGGATATCTGGCCGCAGCCTCTCTCTGTATTCACTCTCATTGCCACCTCTAATGCAACCCACTACTGCTGTATCATCCAAAAATTTCTGAATAAAGGTGTTCTCTGTGTTAGACGGCATGTACACGGAGAGGCACGGGAGAGGAGAAGGGGGTGAGCTTGCGGCCGTACATTTGTCTCCCCGACGGTCGTGTGCATGGGACCTTATGCTTTATATCGGCAGTGTAAAATCTCAACTCTGCTACAAATGTCCATGGTGGATAAATGTAGCACAGCTGTGGTAGACAGATGTAGCAGGGCTTTGGTAGAAAGATGTGACAGTGCTGAAATAGGCAGATGTAGCAGAGCCGTGGTGGAACTAGAAGCTGGATGGGCCCCAGTGCAAAGTCTGTGCCAGGCCACCGCACTATTAATGTGATGGTTTTATAGTAATAGTTTCTCATATGGGGAAAAATAGTCTCTATTGGAAAGTGACACCATAGGGCCCCTACAACCTCTTGGGCCCTGGTGCGAACGCAACCTTGACCCCCTAAAGTTACACCCCTGGCTCTCTGCTACTTGCCTATTCAGCACGTCACATCTTTATACCACAGCTGTGTACATTATCCACCATGGACATTTGTAGCAGAGTTGAGAATTACACTGACGCTATTAAAGCATAGGTCCCATGCACACGGACCGTCGGGGGGACAAATGGTTTTAGTCCTGCAAGCTAACCCCTCATCTCCCGTGCCTCTACGTGTACATTGCCGTTAACACAGAGAACACCTTTATTCAGAAAGAAATTTTTGGAGATACGGCAGTAGGGGTTGCCATTAGAGAGGTGGCAATGAGAGAGTGAATACAGAGCGAGGCTGCGGCCAGATATCCAGGCGGAGTAAGACAAATGGCTTGTTGTAAGCCCTTCACGCTCTGACGACGGATATACCACGCATCCAGAGCTATGAAGGTGTATATGACGAGGGCTCAAGGGCTGAGCCCCCTCTTCATACAGAGATGGGGTTGCACCGATCGCATGGCGTCCTCTCACAATTTTTGCCGCCTGCAAGTCGCCGCGGCACTAAAACGGTGTTGGCCGAGGGCGCCGCCATGTTAACTCTGATCTTCGCTCCCCTGAGGCTGACGAGCCAGGGCTCAGTGTAATAAAAAAACTATATAAAAACTTCCATTATTACTGCCATACAGTAGTTGGCCAGTATATGGTAGGAACGATTTTTTGACATCTACGGTTAATGTTTATAACCTAGATGGTCTAGAAATTGTGAAAAAAAAGAAAAAAAAAAGTTTAAAAAAGTAAAAAATTTCTAAAATTAAAAAATTCAAATCACCCCCCCTTTCCTAGAAACTGATATAAAAATATAATAAACCAACAACAGTAAACATCCAAACACATCAGTTATAGCCTCGTCGCAAACTCCCGATCTATAAAAATATAAAAACGGTTATAACCGGACGGGTGGACCTCCGAGAGGGACAATGGCGCCCATAATGTCCCGAAATGCGAATTTTACACCTTTTTTACATGACATAAAAAATGTGATGAAAATGTATTAAAATGCAATAAAACTGTATCAATTAAATTTGGTATCACCGCGTGCACCGAATCCACGGAATAAAGCTGAGTTGTATTGGAGTGCAGAGTGAAAGTCGTAAAAATGAGCCCACAAGAACGTGATGAACATGCCAGGTTGTTAATACTTTTTCCACATTTGGATTTTTTTCCTGCTTCCCAGTTACACAGCATTGAATACTAAATACATCACGGCGAAAGTGTAAAATTGTTACGCACAAAAGAAGTCCTCACACAGCACTGTACACGGAAAAATTAAAAAAAGAAAAATTAAAAAGTTCTGATTGAGCAGAGCTGAGTTAGACCAATGTAGCCTCAGCTCTCCTACATCTCTCCACCTCAGCTCTGCTCCATCTCAACTTTGCTACTACTGTCCACAGTAGATAGATGTAGCAGTGCTGATGTGGAGAGATGTAGCAGGGCCTAGAGGGACAGATGTAGTGGTGCTTAGGTGGGCTGTTCCCCTGCTCTATTACATCCTTCTACCCGTCTTCTTCAGCTTTCATACATCTATCCATCTCAGCTTTCACCACTGCCCCCCTCCTGCTGTCTGTAGTAGTGACTCACAAGATTATTCTGGTGCTGGAGATGGCACCGACTTTGGCAAGTGGTTCAACTGTACCCCACTGTCCATACCTCTGTTTCTGTTATGGGGGTCCTGTGAGTAGCCAGCAGGATAGATCTTACCTAGGGCTAGAGCTCTTCTGGATACATGGGATTCTAAGAGGAAGATGCTGAAGAATACATCACTGATTAACCCACCTCTGCACATAAATGTCATCTGAGTAACAGATTATGTATTTATAGTCATAAATTGGGTAGTTTATTAAATAATATGGATTGTAAGTCTTGCTGGATGTACTCTGATTTAGGGCCCATGGCGTCTTAATCCGTCCCTGCACCCCATAGGCCAGCCTAGGCATACTTCATTCATCCCCTGTCTTGTGGATAGGTGATAAATGTCCATTGTGAACAAGCCCTTTAATTCTTTCTTAGAATTAGTGTCCCGGGTAATCCCCCCCCTCTATCTCAGTGTGGTAAGTGCAAATATTGACATACAGTCACATGTGTTTCAATGTACAACACTACTAAGGAAATACGTGCACGCCGAATCCGAATAAGTCTCCTTATCCCAGATCTATGCAAACAGGAAAATTATCAATCATGTGATGAAACACTTAACCTTTTTATATGTTTTTTATTTGTAGTGTTTAGACTAAAACAAATATAAAATCATCAGTGTTTTTTCGATTGCCATGGAAAATGCGTCCTTAAAGGGGAAGAATTTCTGACATATTAGAAGGTGAAATTAAAGAGGGTGTTTGAGAAAACCTATTTTCATGTGCCAACTAATATTTCGATGCCTCCTTATATTGCTGATATGTTTATCAGAATGGAGAGAGCCCATTACACAATCTAGCCATTGATTTATTGGGGCTTATTTACTAAGGGTCCGTGGACGCACTTTCGTCGGACTCTCCAACGTTTTCAGGTTTTGCACGGCTGTGACATATGTTTAACAGCGGATTGTGTCGCACGTGATCGGATTTTGGTGCAGCTGTGCCGCTTTCATGCGACAGAAATCGGGGGCCGTGCTGTTGGACGATCAAACGGATTCGGACTGAGCGCTGGATTTAACTTTCAAATTGTGTCACAAGACAATGCACTTACATGCACCAGGATGAAGAAGGTGAACTCCGGCGGACCTGAGTGGGGAAACGACACATGCAGGATATCGGGCGCACGATCAGCGGACAACGCACTTTAGGTGAACTCCTCCGGACGGGTAAGTAAAGTGCCCCATTGAGTTTAGGGTAATATGCTATTTCCCCTGTTGGGGCCAAATCAAGGCATAATCCTTTAGTAAAGCTTACATTCTTATTTCACCATGACCATATTAGGTCTTGTTTTTTGCAAGTTGAGTTATAGATTTTTGAGGTGTCATATAAATACACAGTTAATAAATATACATTTAGATTTTTGAGGTGTCATATAAATACACAGTTAATAAATATACATTAAGGCCTCTTCCACACTAGCGTTGCGTTTCACGTCAGGGTGCAATGCGTGAAAAACTGACGTTTTTGGCTGCGTTTTTGTTCCATTTTTCCTTGGAGTAATTAGCGTTTTTGCGTTTTTCTAGATTTTTGAGGTGTCATATAAATACACAGTTAATAAATATACATTTAAATGTGTAATTTTTAATTTAAGCAGCTTCTGAAGTGTTTGCTATTGGATGGGCTGAATATAATTCTGGACATATACTCTGGACATATTATATATTTCTATTGTAAAATTGTAACTTTTACTTTTGTTTTTTGTTCCATATATAGTTAACTGGCTAAATTAGTGTAAACTGGACCAGATCTATTGTTCGGGCCGTGCCAGTTTTCTGTTGGACTTTGCATTGAAAGATGGTCTTTGGAGCTTGCACATTTATTCATGAAGTGTCTGCACCAGTTTTGTGTCACGGCTGCACCAGTTTTGTGTCGACAAGACAGAAAAATTGGGCACCGAAAGGGGCGAGTTAGTGCTTACAGGGCCGGCGCCAGCACCCGGCAAACCTGGGCAAGTGCCGGGGCCCCCAGCTGCTGGGAGGGCCCACTCGTGGCCAAACCCCGGTCCCAAGCAGCCTGGCCGTGCCGGGTGCTGGCGCCGTAAAGCGGCGCTCTGTGTGCTGCAGGACGCTGCGTCTCTGCATGGCCGCGGTCACAGGCTCCGCTAGCCCTCGGCCGCCCCCTGTGCGTTAGCGTCACGTTATGAACGCGACGCTAGCGGAACCTGTGACCGTGGGCTGAAGCGCTGTGAGGCTGCCGGAAGGAGAAGGAAGACAGAGAGGGTGAAGCTTTGGACCTGAGCAGAAGGCTGAGGTAAGTATTATTCTTTTATTTTGAATGGTCATATTTACTAGAATAGGGGCTGTTAGTAATGAATGGACATGAGGAGGGGGCTGTATGTAATCCTTGTGGGGAAGGGGGCTCGATTATAATGTGAAATCTGATGAGGGGGCTGCATATAATGTATTGGG